>JAMKCH010033164.1:0-16484 GCA_023653785.1 Ophioderma brevispina
TTTGACATATATATGCTATATAACAGCCCCGTCTCTGTAAGTAGGTTTAGAAACTAGATTGTGTCCCGAAGCTCACAATAATCTTTCCTATTAAAAAGTTGCCCAAAATATATATTAGTATAGGAAATATGGTTGTAAAATGTTCTTTTTCTCAAATTTATGATTCCAAACTTTTCAATTCCAATTTTTAGGTTCTACATTTAGCTATAAATACTTGCAATACCACAGTTTAGGTATGATTTACACAATAAGATGGACTGAAGGTATTTTGAGCCTTTAAGTCAAAAACATCAATTTTGTTGAATAATAGGAAAATTTTTTTTTGAGATAATGGTGTTTTTGACAATCTATGTAACATACCTTATCTATTATGTAATTTTTAAAACTATATCATGCCTTGAACTTCAAAATAATCTTTTAAGCAGTTACAAAATACAACGTATAGGTGATATTGACTGGTAAAAATGGTGTGTTTTTCCAAAATCATGTTTATGAAAGCTACTTAAAAGTAAACTTAAGTTACCTTGTCAACATGTTCATATTAGGCAAGTGTAAAATTCTACCCTTAAGCAGTATTGGCAATATTTGACAATGCATAAATATGTTATCGTACTGCTTTCTAGAATTGTGTTTCCTTCGTAGGCTGGTACGGAATAGCTTACTCTCACATAAATAATGACGCGAATGGCAATACAAAATCAAGGTTCGCAATTCGGACCCTAATCATGTAAGTGTTGCTGCCTTTTCACGTTACGTATGTATCGTGCACAATCTTAAAAAATACCCTTTTTACGCGTGTTTTTTTGGTCTGCATGATATCCCCTTGACAGTGACCCCCCTTTCCGGACTTCAGATGTATGTGAAATCGTTTTTTTAAAGATGTTGGTTTTTTATCCTAAAGAAATTAGTGCGAGAAAATATTACTTAATTATATGTATATTACATGATCACTAAAGTTATATTATTCGGTATGTATACAAATTGTGTAAAGTTAGTGGTTCATTTTTTGTCTAAAAATATTCAAATTTTTTAATATTGTTTTATTGTCCCCTTCCCACGGATTGAAACACCAGCTTGCATTCTCTGAACATATTGTCTGATTCATGTAACTGATACTCTCTAACATTGCGTCCTAACATTGTAAAACTTTTTGTATAAAAAGGGAAACACTCTAAACTCCACCGGCAAAACGTGATAAAAGCGAGGTAATCGAGGTGGTAAGAACAGGAAAATCCGCGTTGTCACAGACGTCTATCGCCGTGATGGTTTAGAGCCTCAACGAATGAGAGCTAACGTGTGGCGAGACTCACACACCGTGAGTATGGTCAATAACCAACAATTTAGACTTTATATGAATGCACAGTCCTTGTGTATAAACCTCTAACAATTTGATTACCTTCTTGAAATGAATCGAAGACTGGTTATTACTGAGTCATGGTTAGGTGAAGAAGACCCTGTTGTTCTAGGAGAATGCACTCCGATGGGTTATTCATTCCTTAACTTTCAAAACCTGGTGATAAACATGGTGGCAAGCATTTTCTGTTCAATTCGTTTTGAAATTAAGTATCTCTCCCACATGGTTGTGACACTATGATTTTTGACATGCCTCTGTCACAGACTGTTCAAAACTTTTGCGTCTTATCGCAATAGATCGTCCGCATCCATCAAAGAAAATGGTTTTACAAGTAGCCAGTTTCTTAAGGAGTTTGATGATTTTTTATCAATATATCATCCCTTCCTGGTAAACCACTCCTTATGGGCGATATAACGTTCATGTCATAACCTTTCTAAAAGCGATGTTCCTCTGCATCTTTCGTCACTGGCAGAGCACGATTTCAACAGTTCGTAGTCGGTTCGACGCACAAGTGCGGTAACACCTTAGATCATGTTATTATGTCGCCCGAGGACGATTGTTAACAAAATGGCGGGCCGTTTTCTCCATTTAGATTTGGATCGGATCATCATATTGTGCAATGTACAGTAAATAAATTGAAGCTCCACCTAAAAGAGGGTTATCACGTTCCGCTCATATAAAGATCTGGATATGGATGCGTTTACCTCTGCTCCTTAGACCATAAACTGAATCTGTGCTTTTCATAATGATCCAAGCGCTCAAGCGCATCTTTATAATGTCACTATTATAAATGTTCTTGATAAACATTGTCCAGCAAAGACATCGGTCCCAGAAAATGATTAGGAACCCTAATGGTATGTGACGCAGTTAGAGCTGCACAAGGTGCCGCAGGAAGCTGAACGAAATGGATAAAAACTCGTAATGCAGATGATTATGACAAATATGTCGACCAAAACTCTCTGGTGAACAAAATGAATTCTCGTAAGAAAGACCAGAGTAGTTAAGGAAAACATTTGAATAATGCTTTCCAAACTATGTACAGTACATTAAACTCAATTCTTAACAAATCTGTTCAGAGGCTTCCCACGTGTACTTCAATGCCACTCTTGCTAATCAATTGCTTCTTATTTTGATGACAAGTCACCAAAATAAAGGATCTGAGTTAGATGAAGATGTGCCGTGCAATCTAGTAGTAGTAGTAGTAACAGTGCATTTCCAAGGTGAATGTATTTTGTTTGAATTCCACTGATACTGTGGTTGACAGTGCAATATTGATGTTTTTTAGTCTCATGTAAACCAGTGTAGTGAGAACTGTGGTGCAGATTCTTGATATTTTGTTTCCCGTTATGAGGATGATTTAAACGGTAATTTCTAAACTTCCCAATAAAACTAGTCCCGCTCGACCCAATTCCTACCTGGCTTTTGAAGAAATGTATTGATATCCTTCTTCCAATTATCAGTCCTAATTTATCAATAATTCTTCATACCGGCTGGTTTCTCTCCATTCTTCGCGAAGCTATCATCACACCTTTAATTAAGAAGCCCACACTTAACCCTGAGTTTGCTCAAGAATTTATCGCCCTGTTTCCAATCTCCCTACTCTCGGGAAAATTATGATACCCAGCCATTTCTAGATTTAACCATCATCTCCGTGTTAATAATCTGGGTGAAACATTTCATCTACATACAAACCTCTCAAGTACAGAAACATCTCTGTCTAGGGTTAAAACATGATATACTCAATGAATTAGATAATGGTAAAGCTGTCACGCTGGTCCTTTTAGATCTCTCTTCTGCATTCGATACCATCGATCATAACATCTGATTGAACGAATGCAGAATGAGTTTGGTATCGCTGCTTTGTGCTGGACTTGTTTAGTAGTTACCTTAGCGATCGTTCTAGTAAATTGGTGTTTTGGTGATATTCTGAAAAGCCTCCCATTAAAATTCGTGGTTCCCCAGGCTCTATTGCGGTCCCCCTATCTTCAAACAACTGCGTATGGTCCAGCCGGTTGCAATATTATCAATCGCTTCCAGATTGCATATCATATCTACGCTTAAGATACCAACCTCTATTTAGTTTTAATCCCAGGTCTCCGGTGGATACGGCCGCTGCACAGCTCAGACATTTCTATTGCATAAGTGAAATGCGTTCTTGGATTCACAACAAATTAAACCTCAATGATTCTAAAACGAGCTTTTCGTAATTGCCTCTCCGTGGCATGCAAAGTCTGTAATCCCACCTGGACCTGAAGATCGGTGGTTCTGTGATAACTGTCCTCTTCGTCAATTAAAAATCTGGGTATCATATTTGACCATCCCTTACATGAAACAACCCTTTTCCCTCTCTTTGTCGTAGTATCAATTTCCATTTGCGCAATCTTTGGCGGATCCGCCGTTTCCTTGATCGTGGACACTTGTGAACATGCAGTAAGATCGTTGATCCTTTCTCGCCTGGCTATGGCAACTCACTGTTTGAATGGGATGTTGGTCGTCTGACTTCAGACGTCTTCAGAAGCTTCAAAACCGCGCGGCGCGTTTTAATTTTTCAAGTAGTAGACTGTACTAGTTTTCTCCTTTACTTCATTAGCTCCACTGGTTCCTGTCAAGATAAGGATTCAATTTACAGATCTTGGTTTGGCATTTTACAATTGTGTCACTAGGTAGCGCCTAATTATTTACAACGATCTTATCATAGGCAAGAAGGTAGGCGCGATGGACTTAGATCCTCCAGCGATCTCACGCGTCTCATGGGCCAATGTCTAGGCGCTCTTTCGGCGATAGGTCTTTTTTTTCTGTTTTGGGACCAAATTGTGGAACATTTACTCACTGGAATGGGCGCATGCCCGCTGATGTGGGCAGGTGCTTTAAGAATTGCGTAAAACACAACCTATTTCCTGGTTGATTAGCTATTATTTTTATCATGGCTCCCCGCTTGTTGCAGGTCCCCCCCCCCCCCCCCTTTTTAATGCTGTGGCTATGTATATAATTTTATTTGTTTTTAATTGCTGGTGTTTTTCTTATGTATTATTATTTATCATATCATATATTTGTTATTTCTTGTAACGGCGCATTGATCCACGGAACTGCGCTATATAAATGTTTTTAATAATAATAATAATAATAATATCACCACTGTGTTTTAAAATTAGCCCAATTTTGATGCATTTCATTATTGGGCTGTCCTGTGATTTGGTTGCCTGCCGCACACTTTGCATTCGGCTTGCTAATGGCCCTGTGGGGGGGGGTCCTGCATGTCATTTCATTTTTCATATTCTTTTTTGTGCACACTATAGATGGGTAGCCCACAATATATGAAATGGGTTAATATTCAATCAAAATTAATTTTAACAATTGCATTCAATTAATTAGCTTTTAATTTCTCAGTTGTATCTCAAATTTGAACAATGGTAAAAGCATTCACTTAAATGTAAGAGTGGAAACATCAAAAAAGAAAATTGAAGAGAATTTCTGAGGCCACTGAAAAAAATTGAGACGGGCAAAAAAAGAAGGAACAGCAGGGGGTCCGCAAACCCCGAGAAAGAAAAGGGAAGAGGGGCGGAAAATAAGTGACATGGTCCCAAATAGCATCCATGAACAAAATAGTCATCTTTTTTTTGCCAATATTGTTGATCATTAGCTTCCATGCACATTACTTGGTGCCAAATATTCCATTATATTTTTTCAATTACTTCTTGCAATTTTGGTGGACTTGGAGCATTTGGTGTTCTTATAAAATCATTTTGATGATAATGGATGAATATGCTTTTAAATTTTGTAGCCCCCGAGAGACGGAGCTGTCGCGTTTCATATATCATTAATATCAGGGATATTTTTGATTATATATCATATGGCAGGTTTTTAAACTGGAGTCAGAAAAAGAAAATGCCCATTTTATCGGACATAACACCAATGCCAATAAATCTCAAAAATTACAAATATCATTTTACTTTAGAATGAAGATCTTCATAAAGTTGCATTTCAGCATTAAATGAAATTCATCTTCGACCTCATTTTAAAAGCAAAATTTGCCTTAACCTTTACTCTGAAGGAATCTTTGCAGGAAAATATGCTCCTTTCTCATTATCATTAGTGAATGAGCAACTTCTAACTTAGTAAAAGGTGATTTGCAAAGCATGCCCAAACATTGATGATGTGATGTAATTATCCAAACAAAATCATCTTTGAAAAGAAAATAGACAAAACAAAATAACGAAAATATGAAAAAGAACAATATGAAAATACAAAACCCTAAAAGAGCTCAAACGGAGGAGTGAGAATATTAGGGTTTTTTCCCCAAAAAATAAATTAGTTTTTTTTTTGCCCCAAAAACGGTTCAAATTTTGGTAAAAAATTCTCACTTATGCAAAATTGCCCCCCTTTAGCAGGTAAATATGGGGGAAGTCCTCTTTTAGAAAAAAAAATCGCCCACTAAAAATCCTTTTTATGGGCCCGGGTGTTAGGTTTAACAAGTTACCATCCAGGTCTTCCAACATTCGGTTAGATACTTGAATTATTCGCACTTTTTAAGGTTTATAGAATACTTGGCAAAAACTTTTGCAAGCCAAACCGCATGGAATATGGACAAAATAAGTCCCATGTTAAATATGATGCACAAAAGTACAGTACTGCCAAGACCCAACACTTTTTCCACTTCCACAGATTTTGACCAATTTGTACAATATTATATCCCTGTTACTGTTATAGCCATTTTTCAGTTATTCATAGTAAATAATATTATTCTATGTTTACCGTATCTGAATGGCATTTTATCCCAAGTGTGTCAAGTCTGGGGTAAAGTGGGAAAATGCCAAAATTTAACCAAATTGTAAAAAAAAGTATTGTGACTTATTTTGCCCAAAGCAATACAAAATGTTGTAAAATCGCACAAGAGTTAAATAAATACTTAAAAACTATTGATGCTATAAAACATCACAAAAACAAGTTTCTGCTAAATCACAAAATTCAATCAAACGCAATAAAATTTGTAAACATTCGCCAATGATTTTCTTAAATAAATTGCACAGAATTGTTAAATCGCACAAGATTCATTCTGTTAAATCACACAAGATTCTGTTAAAAAATCGCACAAGATTTTGTTAAATCGGCACAACAAATCTGTTAAAAATTGCACCAGTTTCCATAAAATCGGCCAAACAAAACTACCTCCAAATCCGCATAAGGATATTCTGTAAAATTGCACAGATTTCTAAAACCACATAGGGTTTTGATATTCTATGAGAAATTTAATAAAAAATCTTGGAGGAAGTTTGGAGAATTGAATTGACATTTCACAAGATCATATCAAAATCGCATAAATATTTCAAAGAATCACGGTTAAATTTCTTCAATTAATACATGTATCTTTGATTTTCATAGACTGGGTTTGCGATTTCCCGCTTTCTTCTTTCCTTCCGCTTTTCCCCAGTGACATGGGCCTGCTGAGGTATGATCATAGTTCTAAGATCTACTTACATAGATTCCATTATCTCAAAATCAATTGTTGCCCAGAAAACCATGTTTTTGACTAAATTGGCCCAATTTGACAATGTCAACATAATACTAAACTGATGTCCAATGGTATTTCAAGTATTTTCAGCTAATTTAGAGCAAAAACATTGGATGTTTTTGCAGTGGCGTAACGCGGCCTGCCCTCTCTGAGGGGGCAAAGTTCCCATTCTTGGGAAATTTTCCCTCTCAGTGGGGTCAAAGGGGCCAATTTTTCCCGTCAGAGGGCTAAAAAAACGGCTCATTTTTGCAATTTTTTTCCCGGGCCAAAGGCGTCCAGGGGGAGGGGGGGGGACCTGCCCCCCGCCTGTTACGCCACTGATGTTTGAATGTGTCCTAACCTAAATTTGAGAAAACGTCCTCTTTTCACTCAATATTCGCCTACTTACTGTATATTTTGTATACTTTTAACGTTTATTGTGAGCTTCCTGGGACACAAAATATTCTGAAACCGATTTACATAGATGGGGCATTTTTCAAATAGAGTTAAAAAAATAACCATCAATATCTCAAAATCATTTTTTTTTAATTTACCAAAAAATATGTTTTTGACTAAAGGGACCAACAATCACCTTTGGCTCATATTTGGCAGTTCCACACTCATACCGAATCTGAATGCAATGTAGCTCAAAAGTATTTTCAAGCTCCAATTTAGAGCATAAAACACAAACGTTTTGAATGCTAATAAACGTTCAACTATTTTCAGGTTTTAGAAAAACATGAATTTGAGAAAAACGTATTTTTTCACCCAATATCGCCTATACTACTGTATATTTGACAAACTTTAGAAGCTTATTGTGACTTCTGGGACGCATATATGTTGAACCTCATTTTACATAGATGGTGCATTTATATAGATGTCAGAAATGATCATACTTAAAATCATTTTTTAGCAGAAATGTATTTTTTTGACTAAAAGGAGCCAAAAATCACCTTTGGCTCATATGGCAAGTTCCACCTCATACCTAATCTGAATGGCCAATGGTATCGTCAAGTTTGTTCAAGCTCAATCTAAGCATAAACCAAACGTTTTGATGCTAGCTAAAGTTCAAATATTTTTCAGGTTTAGAACATGAATTTGAAAAAACGTATATTCATTCAATTCACCCAATAGCGCCTATACTTACTGTCAATTTTACAAACTTTAGAAGCTGATTGTGAGCTTCTGGGACTCAATATATGTTCTAACCTATTTACATAGATGGGCAATGTAATATGAATGTCAAAAATACCAATAGTCTCAAAAACCATTTTTTTTGCCCAAAAAGTATGTTTTTTGGGTAAAATTGACCCCAAACCAACCTTCGGTTCGGTCGCCCAAATTGGCAAATCCACATCATACAATCGGAATGCCAATGATATCTTAATTATAATCTTTCAGCGCAATTTGGATAATTAAACATACATGTTTTGAATGCTTAGCTAAAGTGTAACTATTTTTCAGGTTTTGAAACATGATTTGGAGAAAAACGCATATTTTCACCCAATAGCGCCTCTACTTAACTGTATATTTAACAACTTAGAAGCATTGTGGGCTTCTGGGACGCAATATTTGTTGAAATCCATTACATAGAGTGGCATGTACTATAATGCCAAAAATACCAATATCTCAAAATAATTTTTTTGCCCAAAAATGTATGTTTTTGGCTAAAATAACCCAAAAACCCCCTTCGGCCCACATTGGAAGTTTCACATCATGCCTAATGTGAACAGTAGACATAATAAGCTTTCAATGATTATGATGTAGGTGGTGTTATGTAGGGTGGGACTATTAAAATAAGCCACTTTTTTGGAGTTCCACTACATCGCTTATATAATCCAGCACAGTTTAAATTTCAACCAAACCATCGAATTTTGGGATATTGTATTTACAACTACGTTATCAAACAATCACGCCAAGAGTGTTTTTAATTCCCCGATTAACACTTGTTTCGAGAAAAAAAATAGAAAAATATGAAGAACTTCAGGGGAATGCTACTTGGAGAAAAACAAAAGCTTAGAGGATGCCTCCATTTAAATGACCTATAGGCCTAAATGAAGAACCATAATATGTTGCACTAGCTGCCCTTGTTATGGGGCCTTTAGTGATGCCTGGTAGACCCTTTGTCCATCATAAGCTACAAAGGCTACAGCGAGCAGCAACGCTCATTATGAGCAAAAATTTCTCTTCCCATGGCGCAGTTTTCAATAGCTTTCATTTCAATAGTGTATTGAGCAAATACAATGGTCCACTTGTTTTTTTAGTAGGATTTATGATACCCAGAACATACCTGGTCACGCTGTTAAACATGTGCCCATCCAGGCTACTGAACTGAGCTCTTGGTAAGAGAGCAATTGCCGTACCTTACCTCATGTTTGTATAGTCGGTTATTTTTTTCTTGGCAATTCCATTTAGTGTTCATAAAGCACCCAGAAAAAATAGGTCCCCCAAACTACAATGACACTCCTATTTCTCTTGATAATTAGTAAATGACATAAATTATTTCAAAATTACCCCATAATTTAAAACTCACAAACGAAATTTGGGGGATTTATGTAAAGTGGTAATTTTGAAAACCCATAAAAGGGTAAACGTGAGCCTGTAACTTTATAAGACGGAATGTTTCAAATTCATCCGTTTTCGTGAAAAACTATAGAGGGCGTCCTTGTTTCCTTATGAGGGCGATGTCCTAACACAAGTTACTGCGGAAAAAATATCGCGACGGGGAGACACTCTCTTGATTTTGCAGCTAGCAAAGACGTATACGAATATCATGAACAAATATTTTCCAATGAAATATCCCCGGAAATCGGGACGGGAGGAGCCAAAAGGGGGAGGGAAAAGTGATAATTTTGGCAGACAAGCAAGAAATAGTTACCGGGCTTAACAAATTAACACTGGTAGCGACCATAGACCCCGTACGGGCTAATTATCATATCGTCCGTGGGTTCTGCATACTGTCGAATCGGCAATAAATGCTAGTCCCTGCGAAACGGCGTTTGAAATTTGAGTTACTTAATGAATGCGTGTAATTAAATGAATAACAGGAAATGGCTATTTTAAGTGGTATATGTTAAAGACATGAATGGTTTACTATAACTGACGACAGTATTAAAATACCAAAAAACAAGAACTGTTTTCTCCCTTATTCAAAATGGCCATTGAATGTTATTTGCCAGTTGTCAAACCCAAATGGTTTGTCGCTGTGTTTCTAAGGAGTAACTACTATTCGACTGCATGAAACCCGTTTGATTTCTAATGTTTGTATGGTTTAGATTTGAAAAATGATGATGATGACGATGATGAGATGATGATGATGATCATGATGATCAATGATGATCATGATGAGGATTATGATGATTTTTACAAATTGGCTCCTTAAAATTAATATCTTTAATTGTCGCCAATAGGTTATAACTCATTTTGCAGAAAAAACATTAAAGTTCAGGAGTAATAACTTTTTAGAAGGAACGCAAACATTGTATTGCATGGTTTATATAAAAATTAATAATAGTAGCATGTTGCAACCCACAATACTATTGTCTAGAACTGTTCAAAAATTGAGCTCATAAAATATTTTGGTTCACAAATGATAAGTTTAAATAATTTTAATGAATTGTCCCTTGGCAAAATAATGAAACGTTTTGGTACTAAACCACTCATTCTCTTTCTAGAAACCACACCCTTATTACTCCTTCTTGACTTACCCTTCTGCTCTAGGCTTAAGGTTTCCAGCTGATTTCATAAAATTATTAATAACAATCCTCATTTCCCTTTCATAATTATTCGTTTAATATTCTTTCGCTAAAATGCAATTTCTGCTGAAATTTTTAGCATTTTCCAAAGATTCTTTTTGTTTTGCGTGTTGGTTACTCATTCTTTTGTTTCAAAATGTAAATCACAATGTTAATCGCCATACCTGAACAAAATTTACCATACTTATGCACTGCTGTAATTCGACGATTTTTTTTCTAAAAATCCATTCTGCAACAGAACAATATGTATTTTATTGATTTATGCGATAAACACTGATTTATCAATCGGAAAATTAACCTCAATTGACATCACTTCTTTCGGTTGCTAGGTTGCTGCGTGGGGTCATTGTGAGATTCTAATGTGCACGCTTAGAGGCGGGACATAAAACGTCCGAGTTTGGCACACCGCTTCTATGGCACGCGTAGAGGGACATAAAACGGGAGTTTGCAAAGGTAAGATGAGGAGAGTTTGCAAGTTCGCTACGCCATGCCGGCGATGTTGCAAGTTTGTTGCGACGCCACGCCGGCGAGTTTGCAAGTTTGTCGACGCCATGTCGGCGAGTTTGGCAGTTGCGACGCCATGCCGTCGAGTTTGCAGGTTGGCGAAACGCCATGCCGGCTAGTTTGCAAGTTTGGCGACGCCATGCCGGCGAGTTTGCAAGTTTGCCACGCCATGCCGGCGACTGCAAGTTTTCGACGCCATGCCGGCGAGTTTTTATTTTTATTTTTTATGATTTTAGAATGGAGGGCCTTATATGATTGATTCTAGCAGAATCTAGACGAGCGAAACGCAATTTCAATGACACGCGAGGAATAAATATATAAAAATATTTGTGATTAATTATTTTTAAAGGATTTTTTATATCGATTAGATTTGATATAAAGTCATCTGTATTTCTATAATTTATAATTTATTAGTTCTTTTTATTTATTATCATATTTATATTTATTATATGTATATTTATATAAAGTATTCTTTTCTTTATTTATTATTTATTTATATTTGTATTAAAGTTAATCTGTGAATTCATTAATAAGTTGAAATATTTAATAAAACAAAAAAACAACCTAAAATTAAAAATTAATTATTTATATTTGTAGAAAAGGTCCTCTTTTATTTATTTGTTATGTTATATAAAGTATCTTTGATTAATTTATTTTTAGTTATTTATTTATTTGTTTTCATTGTTTATGTTCTTATCATTTGTATTATATGGACTTATATTTTATATTTCTTATTATATAGAATCGGTGTATTTTAAATACATATTAGAATAAACAGTGCAGAAATATAAAATATAAAATATAAGTAAAATAAAAAGTAAATGACAATAAATAAAAAAGTACTAAATAAATTAAACAAAATAATAAAAAATATATTAAATATAAATAATAAAGATAAAGTAATATTAAACAATAAATAAAATAAAACGATAGAACTTGCAAACTCTCGCCGTAATCGTGCACAAACTTGCAAAACTCGTCGCCGAATAGCGTTGCGTACTTGCAAATTCTCGCCGGCATAGCGTGGCGAACTTGCAAAATCTCGCCGGCCATAGCGTGTGCGAACTTGCAAACTCTCGTCGGCTTCGTGGCGAACTTGCAAAACTCGCCGGCATAGCGTTACAAACTTGCAAAATCGCCGGCATAGCGTGGCGACCTTGCAAACTCTCGCCGGCATAGTCTGGCGAACTTGCAATCGTCGCCGGCCATAGCGTGCGAACAGTTTCAAACTCGCGCGCATAGCGTGGGAACTTGCAAACTCGCCGAATAGCGTTGCAACTCGACGCGGTTTGTCAAACGGCCGACGGTTTTTAATGTCCTCTCTAGCGTGTAATACGCGTCGAGTTTGCAACGCTATGTCGGGGAGTTTGCAAGTTGCAACGCTATGTCGGGGAGTTTGCAAGTTCGCACGCTATGCAGGCGAGAATTTGCAAAGTTTGCAACGCCATCCGGCGAGTTTTCAAGTTCGCCACGCTATGCCGACGAGAGTTTGCAAGTTCGCCATGCTATGCCGGCGAGAGTTTGCAAGTTCGCAACGCAATGACGGCGAGAGTTTGCAAGTTCGCCAGGCTCCTGCCGGCGAGAATTTGCAAGTTCGCCACGCTATGCCAGCGAGTAGTTTCAAGTTCGCCACTCCTTGCCGGCGAGAGTTTGCAATTTCGCCACGCTATGCCGGCGAGAGTTTGCAAGTTCGCCTCGCCATGCTGCGAGAGGGTGCAAGTTCGCCAGGCTATGCCGGCGAGAGTTTGAAAGTTCGCCATGCTATGCCGGCGAGAGTTTGCAAGCTCGCCACGATAGGTCGGCGAGAGTTTGCAAGTTCGCCACGTCATGCCGGCGAGGTTTGGAATTTCGCCACGCCATCCCGGCGAGAGTTTGCAAGTTGCGCCACGCCTTGTCGTTGAGATTTTGCAAGTATCGCCACGCTATGCCGGCGAGAGTTTGCAAGTTACCACGCTATGCGGTCGATAATTTGGCAAGTTCGCCACGCTATGCCGGCGAGCGTTTGCTAGCAAGTTCAACAGCTATGTGCCGGCGAGGAATTTGCAAGTTCGCCACGCTATGCCGGCAGGAGTTTGCAAGTTTGCACCGCTATGAGTGCTGCGAGAGTTTGCAAAAACTTCGTTAACGCGAGTTTTTTTTTATTTATTTTTTTATCTATTTTATTTATATAAAGTCATCTTTTATTTTTCATTTGTATTAATTTATTTAGTTTCTTTTATTTATTATTCATAGTTATTTTTCTTTTTGATTTTTACTTATATTTTATATTTATATTATTATGCCACTGTTTTAATTCTAACATGTATTTAAAAATACAAACCGAATGTATTAATATAATATATAAATATAAAAATATACAGTTAATATAAATAAATATAAATAAAGAAACTCAACAAATGCTAAACAAATATAATATTAATAAAAGATTAACTTATATAACTATACACATACCTCCATAAATAGAACTTAAATAAAAATACTTCCCAAAATAATAAAAATCACAATAATTTATTGTCGGCCCAAAGATCTAAGAAATAGACCTTTTCACAAACCCCCCGGATTGCAACTGAGCATCTGTCACATGCATGACCACAAGGTCAATTTATTGCTATCAAAACAAAACATTTGCATACCGGCAGAAATGAAACTGAATTGTTAATATTTAACTGGTCTGACAAATATGAGCCTACAAGCCTTTTAAGGTTAGCCATACTTTAGCTGTATCCAGACCTGCATTGGAAGGCTAGGAAGAATTTCCTGGAATAGCACCAAACGCAGGTATAAATTGCCATCGACTGTACAATTGGCCAGGCCAGTTCCTCCTAACCTCCACACTTTGTCCTAATTCCTAATGTTTGACATATCAATAAATAAACATCAAAATATTACAAATTTCAAGGCATTTTTCAGCCAAAGAAATTTTTGGCCAAATTTACACAACCCGCCCTCCCCCCTTTTTTTTCCCAAAGCTTAATAATAGAAACCGAAGACAACAGCCGCAAGACGACAACAATTGGGGGTTGAAAATATGGAGTTCTTGATTAGTGTGCGTTCCCAATCTTTGAACTTACGGAGCAATTAACATTGAGATCAATGACACGACTTCCTTTCCCCGCCCCTGGATCTAAACCTTTTATGAAACTCCCTAAGAAAATATCGGACCAGAAAAATCATGTTTCTGGGACAGCTTTCAGCAAGAGGCCATTTTTGGGTTCTGCCTGATACCGTACAATCACCCTTTCCCGTTACTTCACTTCCCCTGATCCTACAAGTAAAGTCTAACCAAAACATACTTGCAAATGAACTTGTAAGTTAATTTAAAATCAAGTAATGGACAATAAATCCTGAACATTAAAGCTTGCTGCAGAATATATGTCATACCTTTGACTAATTTTTTTACACGACGCGTATGTAAAAGTGCTAAAAAGGGCCTCACACTTACCTGCATTTCTGAAAAGAAAGCAGAGTCATGCTGAAATGGAATTGACCAAATAAAAAAATAATAAATTAAATTATATGTTTAGACCTAATATAGCAGAAAATCGTTACATTTCCCAACGGCCCATATTTTTTTTGGCTTCATCACCAGTCCCTTGTATTGCCAGTTTAAGTTGAAGCCCCTACTCGAAGGCAATAATAAGAGAACTCCTTGAGGTGGCCAAACCCAGCGCAGACCTAAGTTAAAATTCTGACTTTAAATTTTGTTAAAATTTTTGATTTTTTTTAACATGAACATTTATTAAAAGCACACCGTATCATATTTTCCAGATATTGTTCCACGCCGCTATGGCATAGAACCCATACACGTATCAAACACACGTTCCATCTGTGATATTGAGGGTGGAATTGCCTAATTGATCAGTTTGAAAACGGATAGGCACGTGAATAAAATCTGATTGCAAAAATGAAATATCCATTGAACCGACAATAATTTGGAAATAACGCTGTCTTGATGCCACATATATTACCCTACAACACGAAACCAAAAGGCTAGCAGAAAGACTGCTATTAACAACGGTTGCCACAAATGCTGATTTGCAAATTGATGGTAGAATTTGCACGAGCCATTTTAATATTCCAAAGTTACGGCCTTCTAACTGTGCCAGTTGTTGTTTTTTAAAAAGCGTCACGGCCCTTCCCTTAATTCCCTGACAATGAAGGCAAATGCTGCTAAATGCAAAGAGATGGCGCAGTGAGGCCCAAAGTTCTAAACGTGAACGCAATAAAGCTACAATAGGAATAATTGGAGCGGCCACGCGCAATTTCAAAATTTTGTGATAAACTAGTTTGGTTTAAATTTCACAACCTTGTATGCGCACGCATGTAGACTTATAATTTTTATTTATTATTATAATGATAACTCCTGGTCCGACACCCTGAGTATTAGAACGTTTTTCCTTTTTCCCCCACAGAATGCCACCCAAGGGAAAAAACTCTAAACCATGCTATCGCAACGATTTTGCACAAGATTTGATTTTTTTTCAATTGCCTTGGACCACTTCCTCTCAATATCCCCCCCAAAACCACGCGTTTTGCATGCATCATAGAACAAATCATGAACTTTCTTTCCCCAAACATACGGACTTCCTCAAAAAATGCTAAAATTAAGCCACATTTGCCATTTGCATGTCAGCTTGCACCTTGGACAATAGAATTTTGAACCATGATGCCTTTTTAGCGCCACATGTTAAGTCAATCAAACACCGGAAGGAAAAGCTGCCAAGCGAGATTGCACTGCAGACGAATGAAAGGAACCAGTTAGCATTGCAATTCCTCGAGAGAACGCTCATGAGCTTTTTTGCGCATTAACCAATTATCTTTTAATTCCCTACATATTCTTGTGGCACTGAAACAGTTTGAAACACGGAATTGATTAGGAGACCCACATAAGAAGCGTATAAAATGATGTTGGACCTACTCATTCATCCGGTGCTACACTGGAACACCCAAACTCTAAAGATATCCTGAATAAAAATTCCTTTAACAAGGAAAGGGGCGAGTCCAGGGAAAATGTCCATGTAAGATGTTTTGGAAGGGATAAATAAGATGACTTTTGTGGGAGTTTTTGCAAGTTGCCTTATTGACTTTTTGCACATACTTAAGCCGAGGCATACATTAACGTAAATATTTAACACAGAATTGAATAGGGGCTTCATATCCCTCTTACATTACTATTTTTTAATGGCAAAAATGTGACCAATCAACATAGAACATACGAGGACCTTATTCGGGAAACAATTCAACGCTATACTTACCCACCACAAGGTTGACCACGGCAGACTCACCAGCAGAACTGGATGAAGCAATTCCGGATATTTTTGCATGCCGACGGACGTAAAGTTTTTTACAGGATTCGGCACACGTCCACGTGATCAATAACATT
>JAMKCH010033165.1:0-18537 GCA_023653785.1 Ophioderma brevispina
AGATTAAACAGCTTCTGCGGAACCTCTCCACCGTCGGGCCCCATGTCTCAACCATTCACCTATGATGAGATCGCCGAAGCAATTTAAAGTTCTCGGGGGTGGGAAATCTGCCTGGCAATGACCGGCATCCAGGCGGAATTCTTTAAGAGTGTGGGCACCCGGGGCTGTGCGATGGCTCCGACTCCTCCTTTCTACTTGTATGGGAACGTCAACGTTTCCCTCCAGCCTGGATGGCTTCGGGGGTCATTGCGGTCCTGGAGCCCAGTAGGCCAGCAAATGAACCCCTGGAGTTGCAGATCCGTCTCGCTGCTGTCTCGCATCTGTAAGCTGCTTGAGCGACTGATTACTCTACAGGATCTGTGATACGGTCGAGGCGGGTTTACCCAAAAAAACGCACCCGAGCTGGATTTCGGGGAGGTGGATCAACAACTGACCAGATAGCAAGACTGGTTGATGACGTCGAGGCAGCCTTCCGGGGGGGCGGAGGTTGGAGCGGTCTTCATTGACCTGGCGGCTGTCGTGACGATTTTTGGCCCCCAGTCTGGCACCGAGGCCTCTACCTCAAGCTACTCAAGTCTTCCCTGGATGTCAAGCTTGTCGAGTTCGTTGTGCTGCTCATCCTTGGACGGGTCTTTCGTCCTGGGGGCATCGGGTGGGCGGCGCAGTGGTGGGCGCAGGCTTCGGGTGGTGTCCCGCGGGGTTCTGTCCTGGCGCCCAGTCATTTCAAGAACATCTGCCGTCCTCAAGATATACCAAAGGGAGTTAGTTCGTAGTACTCCTACGCAGACGCCACGGCACTTGGAATAGCTGCTGACTCCTTGAGGTCCTTTGGAGACAGTGCTGCGGGGATAACCGTCACTGTGGGCCGTTTCTTCCGCCGGTGGCACTTGAGGCTCGGCGGGCCCGGAACGTCAGCTCTGTTTTCCACCTGGCAAATCGATGCGCAAAGAGAACTAAACATCACTCTAGATGTAGAAAAACTGTCACAGACCCAACACCGAATTACCTTGGGTCACAAATGGACCGCAGACCTACTTTCAATCAACACACCAAGCAGTCGCTGCCAAGAGAACGCAGTCTCGTGTCAACCTCCTCAGAGGCTCGCAGGAACTGGATGGGTCCTTTGACACCTTACATACATCACTTTTTGCCTTGGCATACTGCCACTGCTGAATACGCTGCACCAGTATGGAGTCACATCGGTACATTCACAAAAAACAAGATTGATGTCGTTCTGAATGATGCAATGAGACTTGTTAGCTGTTGCCTTTTGGCAACGCCTGTAGAATACCCTCCAATTTCTTCTGTCATAGCTCTGCAAATCGTAGGATGAACCTTCATACGAATCAAGGCTCGCCAAGAAATGTGATGAGCCTGGTACGTCCTAATCACCCCCCACCAACACCCTTTGAGGATCAGATAATTCCGGAATCACTTTGCTACCCAATCATGACACTGGCCACAGTCACAGTATCCCTATCATTCATCTTGGATCAATGTACAGGATGGTTTTTGAGCAATGTTCATCCTCTACCTTGAACTAAAGCAGTTTGTGGACGCCCATCTAGCAAGCCCAAAGGCTGTGACCTTGATGAAAGCATGGGTCAACCTCAACAGACTCAGACTGGCGTTGTCCGTACAAAGAACTTCCTCACAAGATCGAGTACAACCATCACCAAACTGCGATTGTGGAGACCACAAACCATTAGCCACATCATACATAACTGGTTGAGGTTTACAAGTCCCCAAGAGGAATTTCCAGGCCTGATCACTGGAGATGAGGCTATCGTCTGGTTAAGACGGATCTCCACTGTGATTTTGGACTTGCACGAACGAACGAACGAGAAAATAAGAGACACAAAAGCCTAGAAGCATACTTAAAGCAATAAACAGCACATTTTTTTGGAGAGCGCCCCCAATTTTGTGTCCGTAAAAGGACTCTGCAATGAGCATAATTGATATCACAATCTCTCGCTCCAACAGATCTTCAACGGCTTGTTGGAAACATCCTTCCAATATGAAATGGCCGGGAAATTTGCGCCGTGTACGTGTCTACGCTCATTCATTAGTTGTTCCATCGGTTTCAGGAGAAGTTAGGTCTTTTTGTGATATTGACGACAAATTGGCATTTGCAGCTCAACCATTAATTAAAATCAGGGATCCGATTCCAATTACAATCACTTTTCTTTTTACTAATATGCATTTTGGCTCTTTCCCATGCGCAGGTTATTTTCTAGACAATACCAACCAATCTGCAAAAACCTCAATTTTTGAAAATTGAGGTCTGTCGTCAAAAAATGTGCTGTTGCTTTAGTAGCGGGGGTGCATGTATTGATTGAGGCGAGGTTTTGTGGCAGATGTAAAAATAAAGTAGGTATGATTGTAATGAAATCTTACCAACTACCTTTAAGCCATGTCCTATGCTTAAAAAAGTATAGTTTTTGTTTTATCTGTGGGTTATAGTTTATAGTTATAAAGGCATAAAACGTTAATCCTGGGTAACATTTACAGAATGCTCATATTCCCAAATTTTTTCATATAGTCCCGTGGACTAGGGAATCAATATAATACTTGCTTCATTTCACCATTTGGTCATGGTAATTAGAGGTCAAATATAACATGGGTACATATCATATGGGCTCATCACTTGCTGTACCATCTAATTGACATACTAATAAAATGTCAAAAGCAGAGCAAATAAGGCAGTTTGTATTATAGGATATGACAAGACATTTGAGACTAATATCGTCAAAATCCGAGCCTTCTTACTGAATTACCCGTAATGACCTTGAACTGTTTAAGAAGAGCTTAACCTTAAACTAATGACCGTATATATGGCAAAAGATACTTTTTTAAAACATCCCATTGATCAATGAATACAGCTGTTGTAGGTTTAAAACAATTTAACATGTTTTACTTTTTGACATTCTCCTGTACAAGAATTCTCCCCTAATTTTTTTTAAAAAAAAGATAAAGTGTTTTATTCTTTATTTTGATACATAATTCTGTGACAATTTAGAAACTTATGAAAACAACAAAACTGTTTCCCTGTTGCAATTTTAGGTCTAAAACACTTTTTTTTTGCCTAAAACTGCAAACACATCCACCACCCACCATCTACCCCCCACCACTCTTCATTTCAAAAGAAAAAAACATTCTCCAAATGAAAAGGAGTAAAATTCCCATTAACCCTTTTCATTTGTCACGTGTGGTAGGATATGCCTTGCAGCATATTAAAACAAACATGTGTGAAGTATACACTGACCATACTTCCCACTGAAGAATTTTGTATAGTGTACCATGCATGACATTCCTGGAGTGCATTTCATGAAAACATTCTGTGTAAATACGGTTTGCAATTGCTAGTATGTATTACAATCTAAAGTGAAAACCATTAAATATTGAGCTAAAATAAAGTGCTAATGTTAAAGCTGGCAATAAGTTTCTCTTTTCATTTGTTTCAGAGATATGTTTGTACCTTAGGCAATGGGCTCTCATCAACTGTGATGTTAGATTTAAAATTGTCTTAAAAAAAAACAAAAAAACTAAAAAATCAATAAAATAACAATAAATTTATTATTTTTTCTTTTCCTGGAGATTGGCCAGCACAATGCACCTGATGAAAACAACAAAATATTGCGCTTGACCCGGACTCGAACCATAACATCCACAAAACAAAAAAAA
Organism: Ophioderma brevispina; assembly: GCA_023653785.1. Classification (NCBI taxonomy): domain Eukaryota; kingdom Metazoa; phylum Echinodermata; class Ophiuroidea; order Amphilepidida; family Ophiodermatidae; genus Ophioderma; species Ophioderma brevispina. The sequence goes on from JAMKCH010033165.1 coordinate 3,685, forward strand.
TTACTAACCAGCGCTAATGGCAATGCTAACAAGCCAGGGTGGCATAGGAGGGGCAGATATTATCCACGGGCATTAGGCCCGAAAGGCAATCCTTGCCTTCCACGCATCAGAATGCCCAGGGAATATTAACCCGCGGCTACCGAAAGGGGGGGGGGTACGCCCCCCTCAGGTTTTCCCCACTGTAAAAAAACCCCCTTTTTGGTGCCAAATTATTTAATGTAATGTCAATTGGACATGTTTTTCCGCTCCTTTTAATCTAAAAACAACATCGCATCCGGGTATAGGTAAGATAAACAGGGTGATCCCAAAGTGATGATAGTACCACATGCCTACCAAAACACAGGAACATCACAGACACTGATTTTGTTAGCCAATAAGATAGCTATGGTTCCTCTTCTCCATTGATACCAAAATGAGTACAACATGCCTAGCTAACGTCACAAGACGTCATAAAGTTTCGCATATCAGCAAAACTGCCATTTCCATAGACACACGTGAACAATTTCAATTTTTTCTCCAACACGGTTAGGAAACAGATTTTCATGGTGGTTTTTGACTCCCTACTTTGATGGTATGACTAGTTTTTATATAATGTACAAGCATTTTAGAGCTATAAATAAGGTGTTTGAGTCGCTAAAAATTGCGAAATATCAATTTGCCATCCATTTCCATCCGACCCCCTATAGTCAGTATTTCGTACTTTCCTCAACATATGACGTCATGCTGACTTCATATGGGGAATGTTAGTACGTATTTTGGTACGGCAATGGAAGAAGAAACCCTAAGCATCCTTGGTACCCACGTTTACAGGAATCGGGTGTTCAGTAACAAATCACGGGTGTGGTTAACCACCCCCCCCCTCGGAGTTTGTTACAAAAACTGGCTCGGTAACGAAGGTTATAAATATTAATCCGAGTCTACTGGAGTAAAGTAGTAACAGTTTAAACAAATATAAATCAAAATGTAAAGTGCCGCTTATTCTATCTAGCTATCTATCAGCTAAGAAGGTAAGGGATGCATTTCAGTTTCAGGCCTAATGCCTGTGAATAATATCTGCCACTCCTTTGCAAACCCTGCTTTATTAGCTCAATTGGTACACGCCGTGCTAAGCTTGTTAGCTCGTTCGAGTCCGGCCAAGTTCCTATGGGTTTTTTTTTCACCCTATATAGCGAAAGCAAGTCGAAGTACCGCTATTAGAATTGTTAACCCAGCACTGTCCAAACAAAACACTGGCCGCAATACAGGAACACATGCTAGCCACTCCAAGGTCTTACTCCAGTGATAGCCCTGTGATTTTGTTTGGACTGATTGCTTGTACCACAAATCACATTATGCAGCACTTCTTTGGGATTACAAAAATATATTGGCATTCATCTGATATCAAATTTGATACTAGTACAGTAGTACTAATTTGGTTAACTTGGGGTCCAAATCCAATCAGCAAAAAGCACCTTATAATTACTCCTTCTTTGATTCATTACAGGGGGATGGTCCGATTTAAGTATAATAAAGTTTTCATCTTGATAGAACGCCTTCACCCAAAATCCCTTCTGTAAAGTTTCGCGCCGAATATTTCAATCCAGTTTGATGGACGCTATAAACGTGATTTTTGTAGAGGCCCCAATGAGTACTCTGTAAAACTACTACTAATATTTGGTCGACCAAAATGGAGGACATTTTCGCTCATAATTAACTCCCAAACCAAACATCATTTAGACCCTAAGATTTCACCAGGATAAATGACAAAATAGTATCTTTTCTTCTGATATCAAATTCGACCACTTCTGTTAAAATCTTGGCTTCTGGGATGAGGCTATTAGCATTCGGGCCATGGACCATTAAGATTCATCGTAATACTTTGAACATAGGGCCCGCAGACATACTTTTGAAAAATATTGATCTAATTGACCCCATGTAAGAGTTCATCCCCCCCCCCCCCCGAGAATGTAAACATTGCCCCCTGATTGCCCTCTAAGGCCTGGCCATGTCGAGATTTTTCATGAAATACCCATCACCCCACTATTTTTCACCAACCGTAAAATGCACTTAACCCCATGGGTAGCACCAGGGATGGTTGCAGGGCTGACTCTTCCCCCCCAAGAGTTTCCTGATTCAGAAAACAAGCAGGGTTTTAAAGCAATAAATTGTGTTACAAGTTGCGTTTTTTTTGACCAACAGAACCCATATGGTATAGTGCAGTAAGATTGCCCCCCACAGCACGATTTTTCACCCACCCCTTCATAAGATTTTACACTGTCTCCTATGTACAGATGTCAGTGTTATTGTGTAATGCCTTTTCATATGCAGCGTGAATGCACTCTTGTTATGGTATTCATGTAACACCAGGGTCGAATGACTTCAATGTACATTGCAAGAAACAAGTCTAGTACCCAAAATTATTAAATTTTTTAGTTCAAGCTTTTATTTATAAATCAGAAATGATTAGTTCAAGATTTGGAATGTACCTGGTGCATCAGTAGAGTGTACTAAAAACTCAATACTTTCAGTTGCATCTCAGTGACCTTTTTCAAAATGTGTATTTTGAAAAAGAAGCTTTAAATTACAATCTTAATAAGTTGTATATACTATTGATTATTAGGTGATTAATAAAGTGCGTTTTCCGATCGCTTTGGGACCCCACGAATTTACCCGGAAGCAGTATCGATTTTGGTATCAGATGAAAGGGCCGTATTTTTCTCATTGCGTGTCCTGAAATTTTGAGCCCTCAAATCCATTCATTATTCCCATATATACACAAAAAACCACTGTTTTAGTGGGTACCATAATATAGCACAGTATTGCTGTCATAGGCTTTGAAACATACATTATTGTATCTACCATCAAACCGCACGTTGTTGTTTCCCACGGACTTGATGGGGTGTATGTGCAAGTGCCAGACTCTCAATATCAAGTAGAGAACACAATGGACATATCGGAACAAGCACCTTTAACCTGGGTATAGTACAAAATTTTAATCATATCTGCAAAAAATACTAAATAGTTAAGTATCATCAGCCTATTCATTACCTCAAGAAAGCGAGGTCTCAAACAAACATCAAATTTGTCTCGTACTAAAAATTGTGTCAATACATGTACTAGTTGGATCTGCATTAAGAATAAACAATTTTGAAGGTATACAAGGTCACATTGCATAAATTGGTCCTAAAATGTATAACATGGTAGAAAATAACAAAAATCACCTTTTTCATTCCCTAGAGTTATTGCTGTACTCATACATTCGAGATCTAAACAATTACAATAAGTACACATTTGGAAAGCTTACATTAGGGAGTGTCATTATTTACGCCGGGGCCAGTGGGGGGTGGAGGATTTGAGGGGGGAAACCCGAAAAAATTTGTAAGAGAGCGGGGGAACGTGAAATTTTCATCAATGCGAGAGGGGAACATGAACTTTAAATGGGAAAATCAATCAGCATGATCAAGGGGTGAACATTAAATTTTTGCACTGAAGCGAGGGGGGAACGAACATTTTTGCCGAAAAAAAGTTGAAATCCGTCATTCCCCCTGGCGATAAAATGATCGCTCCCTTAAATGATGCAAACAGTTAAGTATAACTTTATTATACAGGGGTGTGTCAGAAATATACAGGGTGACACCACAAAGTTTTTTTTCTGTTAATGGTGAACTGTGTGTTTTCCTTTTCTGAAAGATTGTAATCAAAATAAATAGGGATGCAGAACACTTGCCTTATACCTTCAACACGCAAGGAAGAAAGATTTTACAAACCATGTTAAATATACAGGGTGGGCAAAATCATGCTTATTCTGAGTGGAAAAACACAAAATATTTTTATAAAATTTTTTTGAGTAACTCTTTCCGGGTCATTGTAATGGAATTAAGTAACTTTTAAAACAGATACCACATATTCTGTGTACCTTTGATTACACAGGGACAGGGTGATCAGAAATAAAATTAACCCTGTAGGAGTAAAACCTCTGGTGCTCAATGGCTTTTAAATGCTATGGAAGTTGTGCTATTAAAGTTTTACTAAAAATGTTTGTCGCCAGAAAATAAATAGTAGATCTCTTCTAAAACCAGCATACCTTTGATAAAAATCATATAGGGTGATAACAACGGAAGGCAATCAATCATTCTGTATTTCTCCCATTTAAAATAGGACCCTTGCACCAATCCATGTCATACACAAGGATTTTTTTCTGAAACAACTGGGCTTCATAATAAAGTATAAGCATAATTTTTCCTACATGCTTGTGCACATTTCACACTTTTAATAAAAACATGTGCCTACAGGTACAAAAATGAAACATTTATTGATTTAAAAAAAAAAAAAAAATCTTGGGGAAAAAAAAAAAAAAAAAAAGTCCCCAAAAAATTTGCACAAAAATGTCATGAAAGTTTGAACCTTCATGCTTTAGAATTTTAACCACCTTGTATATTTTATCATTTGAATATTTATTTTTGTTTTAACATGATCATGAAAAATAGCCAGTCTCAAACATGCATACCTCAAGATTAAGACATGTTTGATCATGTCAACACCACAAATTCTGTAAGTCACAAAAAGGATATTTTCTACCTCAAAACCCTGTGTAACTACTCACCCTGTATAACTGCATGGTGTTTCTTGGCAGAATTTGCATCTTTAGTTTAGGTATTTAGTAAAAAACAATGAATTAGAAAGAACAATTTCCTTCTGTGAATACTTTTTCATGCAGAGGTCAGAAATTTAAGTGTTTTCCACATTTTTTTATGTGCAAGTCTATGGCTAGCTGCTCCTCCCACCGACTCCAACCCGCTGCGTGCACATTTTTGAAACATAACTTCGCTATTATCCACTCAAATGACATGGGACTTGTTGCATTAGGAAACAAAAATTAGCTACAAAAAATGACACCAATTTTTGACAATCCTGTATTTCCTGTAATATTTTCTTCGAAACATAAATTATTTGTGCGACAGGTGTAATAACTCCACCAATTTGACAACCATATTTGGTGAAATGCGACGCACAATGATATTTTCTTTTCTGAGGACACAATTCCCTTCTGCACTTATATAACACCCATCAAGAATTTCATCAGAGGTGTTCTTTCTTTCAAAATTGATGGGTTTGATGTGTAACTGAATATTTTTCCATAGGCCAACTGTTGCAAAATCATATTTAGGATACTACTGTCCTTAAAACTTTTTGGACTTCCATACATTTTACCAGTAAAAAAATCACCTCAGGCTGGTTAATACAAACAATCCTTGGGGGCGTCATCATGTTTAGACTGCAATGATGTGACAATGTCCTAGGGCATTGTCCTCCAGCACAAGCAGCTGTGCATGGAAGACCAAAAGTACCACCCTGCAACTTTGGACATGGCCTACCAACAAGCTGAAGGCTAGACCAAACACACAATGTGAAGTATGGCACACCCACTACTCCACCAGGAAAATTATTTAATTGAATTTTCACTAATTGAGCACTTGTTTTTTATTATTATGGGATGACTTGCACCTTTATAGGCGCTCCTCAGTTTCACAAACCTAATCACTATGTTAAATAGCTCAGCTCAATTGATGTCTTTCAAAAGAAAGCTACAACTTTGTAGTTTATTAACAGTTTGGGAAATTTATTATACAATGTACACGTACATTATCTAACAGAATTGATTGAGTCAAGGTCAATAAGTCATGCAGGAATCCACTTGTGCCTGAATATATCACATGAGTCTTGGCCTTGTGGAATCCGTGAGCCAGTTTGGTGGTCAGAGCACCTTATTTCGTTTCTAGAAATGGGGTTTTTATAATGTTTTTATAAACAGGGTAAAAAGTCACAGACTGTCAACAGAGATCAACCTCTGAACAACACCAATAAGTCTTTTAGAGGCCTTGGCCCAGCCAGCCAAAAAAGGGTGTTCACTACCTATGAAGGGGTACAAATCCTAGCAATGCTTTTTGAAAGCTACATATCTCTAGTGTATGAAATGACATGCTAGGTAATTCTAAGGAGTAGCTTAGTCTCAGAATTCATTCGTTTTTTGAAGAGTGTGGCAATTCGCTATTATAAATTGATATAACACAATATGGATAACAATAAACATATTTGGTTAATTAAAATGGTTTGTACAATTGGCTGGGGTAACCTCTAACTATCATTCTTAATGTTTTTTAAATTGAATATGCTTATGAAAGCATAAATATTCTTAAAATTCCAGTTTAAGGCATTTTTTATACTATCACGGCATGGGAACATTTTTTGTATCTTAACAGAAAAATTAATTGCTTTTAAACACATGTTTTTTATGGGGGACTTAAAATCAAACCAATTTTTAACAAAGCTATTCTTCTTTTCCACTGAGAGCGTATCCCCCCAACTGAGAGCTTACCCCCCCGTGTCTAATTTAATCACATATTACTAAGTAAAGCAACTACACAAGCAAGCCATTTCCACATACAAAGCATTTTGGTCAACAACTTAATACACCAAAAAATGTCTCCAAGCTCCAATCTAAATATCTTTAAACTTAGTGCATTGTTCCCCTGTTTTGACCTTTGACCTATTGTGTGACATTTGACCTCAGATTTGTTCTGTGCTCAGGTCAGTGGTACTTTTGACCAAATTTTGGGTGGTCATAAGGCATTTCTATGCAAGTGGACCTCTGATTCCCTGTGACCTTTTGGGTCACTCAAAAAACACTGGCTAACAAACATCCGACTGTCCTCCGCACCGTAATGCTAATATCGCCCCATAATCAAGTCTAACAAAACGCATTGCTGGACAGACAGACTCGTAGGCAGATCTCATCCTGGGGGAGGCACACCATTTGGAGGTGACGCGTATGTAAGATGCGACAGCCCCAGTTCAGCGCGTTGTCACCCAATGACCCCATATATTTTTTTCAAAATAATAAAATTTGGTTTTTTTACTTATTTTGAAATTTTACCACTGTCATCCAAGACCCCCCTATTTTGGGGAGAAATATTGAAAACGTTCATCCCAAAACGCCATTTAAAAAAAATTAATTTGCTGTCTCTAACCAAAGACCCATCTTTTTTGGAGTCCCTTGTCACCAATGCCCCTGGGTTTTGGAAGTGCCACCGACCAACCTATCCATTTCCTAAACTCCAAAAAACTAAAAAAAGTTTGGAATTTTTTTTCAGACCTGCAGTTTTCATTAATTTGAACTTTTATACAATTTTTATTGTATATCAGTGAAAAGCTCATTATTCCTCTGTAATTGACACCAAAAATCATAAGACTTGGTGTCTGCATGGTTGAGTAACACTCAATTTGAATACTGGTAAGTCTAAAAAAGAAATTGCCAAATTTCAATAACCTCATTTAAAGAGCTACACAGGGGTACACAGCTTAAGATGATTAGATTTGCTTTTTTTTTGTTTTAAACCTGGGTCTTTGTAGGAAAATGTCAAGAGTGGTCATTCATTATCGCATCATGCCGCGAGTATCAAATGTGCAGAATGTCGTGCCATGGGGGAAAATTGATGCTGGCATATCCCAGAATTCATCTAGCCTATGTTGGGTAAGCCCTATTGCTGTAATCCAAATTGAAAAACAAAATTCCGAGCAACTGGTAATGGGAAGGTGAGACCAGAAGCGTTTACCACCGGGTGACACCACCCCTAAAACAGGTTTTATTACATCTGATCTGCTCTTTGAATTGGAGATTGTCTTCAAAATATGTCATGCCGGTTTTTTTTTGTGGCCGTATTGACACTAGTCAAACTTGATAAAGAACCACAATGACAGCCCTTCACCATCAGTGCCCGGTAAATGTGTGTTGGCACACCGGTAGTGGAAACATTGTGACAGAAAATTCATTTTTTTTTCAGATGAATGCAAAGATTTTATCTTCGGAGTTGGATGAATGAGTTAAGTTTGGAGGAGACGGGGGTGTGAACGTTTCCTGTCTGGGCCTTGGACGAGCGACAGCTTTTTGGTGGGGAGGCAGCCCTGATAACTGGGAAGACAAACTTGTTTGTTTGGAAGGCAACAATACTTTCGGGGACGATATCTAAGGTCGGTGATATCTCTTATGTCCTCAATCTGGGACTAAATGCAGTACTCCAGACATCCGCACCGTGCTAGGATCGTCAATGAGTAACTTGGGAAGGAAAGGGTTAAAAAAAAATCAGTGGCCTGCCATTCTCTTATCGTGTCCAAACACTGTGATTCCTCAATATGATCCAGCCAGAGATGGTACAAACTTCTGGCTACGTCACTGAATTCCGCAAGGGCCATTGTTTGTGCATTGTTCTCCAGCAGTGGGCAGACCCAAGAGATGTTCCATTATCTGTGGTGCTATTCCACACAACCCAGGTATGTCCTGATCTGCTTCCAGATAGCCCTTCTTCAGGAACCTTAGATCGGCCAATTCTAAGTTCCAGTCTGGTTAGGTATTGTCCATTCAGCATGAGGAGTCATCTCCAGGTAAGTGGGAGATGCTCACTATTTCAATGCCAATGATGTTACTGTTGTTGATGACAAGTCTTTTTCTTTCCACAAGCGACTGACTTCGCTGAGCTCCTTTGAGCCTGTTTTCAAGAGGTTTGGACTTTGCTTAAAAAACTTTCTCTGGATTTAAAGCGGATAGCAGCAGGTCTCTGTCCAGACCATAGGGTGCTCGCATTAGATATTTCGGCAGCTACGCTCTTGCATGCTCGCTCGCTACGACGGATGTCTTGTGGAGAGCAATTCCCCTTTCCGGCTTTGGATGTATATAAGTTTTCCGTTGTTGTTGGACGGAAGGCCTCCTCTGATAAGCTGCAGAGGCGTTTTAATGCGAATCAGCTTCTTGGCATGGGGTTGATTTTTCCCATACAGGGCAAGCCTACTCTTCCTGCACATAAGTAGCACATGGCAAGTGCTGTCGATCTAAGGGTATGGGGCAGCACCCCATCTTGTGCCATTTGAGTTTGTTCAGAGGTTTGTTATTGCGGATACTTTACTTTTCGTCTTCTCGATGTGGGTTTTATAAAAAGAGAGAAGCTGCCCAATGTTAATCCTAGTAGACCGGGTTTATCACAGTGCTCCATGGGTGTTCCGACCATCTAATCTTTAAGCTGACGTTTGGCTTCACGGTTGCTAAGATGGAAAGCACACACTTGTGTCTTTGGATGGATTTGCACATCGGTGGTTTTCCTCATAATAAGGAGTGAGTTTATTCAAAGCTTTGGAGATTCTCTCAACAACTGTAAATCGGCATCTCTTGTTGCGCTCATTCCAAGATCTGTCTGCATAAATAAAACGACAGGTTCCTGCACTCCTAGGTTGGTCGTTTATATATGTTGACAGGAGAGGTGCAAGCACATCCCTTGTGGTAGACCATTCTTGAGCCTAACGCCATCGGCTCTTCTTCGCTGCCAGCTGAAACAAAGACATCCTGTTGGCCAGCAATCCTCGGATAAGCTCAGTCAAGCGGATGTCCTTGGTAATTTCCAGAATCTATGGGTAGGCATCTGTGATTAACAGTGTCGTACGCTGATAGGTCGACGAACAAACAGCTCTCATCAATTTTGGTCACATTCCGTTTCACCTAATTTTTGTTTTCTTCACAGTTGGGGTAACACAACCTATTTTTCTTTACTGTGGGGTCACGACCCCAACCCCCCCCCCCCCCCCTCGTCAAAACGTGTGGGTGGACGTGTTTCTCCATCCACAGGATTTCCGCCATAGCTGAACGCTAGTTGTATACTGTGTGAAAAATATAATCCTTATTTGATGAAAATTATATACAGGATAGACATATTTTACCACTTCTGATTGACCTTTGACCTATTTCGTGCTGTATCTCCCTTAACCTAAAGGTCACAGAAAATTAATGAACTGACCCTTTTTTTAATTCTTGGATCATATCAGCACGTTGGTATGTTTTTGAAATTGTTGGAGCATTTTTTCAAAATTTAGCCCTATATGACCACCCCAGATGACCTTTAGTGAACCCCTAGCTGGACATAGCTACCTCATCTGAATTTTTCTAGCATGCCTTTTGTTATATCCCCATGGTTGCCTACACACCTGTACAAAATCATTTTTGTACCTTCTTAGGTAGTGAAAACCCTTCCTGCTGGCCCAGGACTATTTGGCCTTGTGTTTCTTCTGATCAAGTAGTTTTTTGCTCAGTTTTTGAGCATATGGCTGAAACAAACAAATTTCCTAACTTTACTAAGAACCTGGGTCAAAAGTCACACAAGGTCATGCATATAGTGTTGCAAAATTCCCGGGGATTTTCAGAGCGGGAAATTTCCAGGGAAATTCACGGGAATTTATGGGAATTTTTAGGAAATTTTCAAAATAATCTTTTGACTTGATACCATACTGTAAGGTCTTTTGTTCAATTAGGATAATGCTCTGTACAATTGAGATGCTACAGTAGAACATATTAGCATACACAAGGCATGTTTTAAACAACGAGGGGAAAATGAATAACCACCAACCTTTCCCCAATACACCCAATAATGTTTGGTTCAGTTTATTTTCTATTAACTCACCAGATCAGGTCTAGAGATTGATCATGCTAAAACCACCATGGGAGTTTACCTTATTTTTTTTGATTTAGTGAGAACTTATCTTCAAAATAAAAACTTGTCGGTTTGAATCGTTCCTTGTAACAAGCATGAATTTCAGTGAAAATTTAGCCAATCACTGTTTTTTTGGAAACAGTGGCGTAATTAATGGGGGGGGGGTGTGAGCAGAGGGTGCTCCCTCCCCACCAGCCCCAACAAATGAACTGACTTTTTTTGTACAGTGTCCATGGAGAGGACCCACCCAAATTCGCCTCCCAGAAAATAATCGGCATCCCTGAATTCCCCCATTTGCATAGGCCTTGGTTATGCCCTTTTGGAAATCCAAAGTTCCACAATTTTTTTATCTGGAGGCCCTTTTTGGGTTGATTAGGGTATGCGAGCTATTTATTTAAAACAATGAATGAAACAGTCTGGCTCCAAATTCAAGAAAAAAAGTGGCATTAATATTTTACAAGCAGGCTATTTACACTTAAATAATTGTGAATATTCCTTGGTATTTGGAATGTTAATATCTTGTGATGAATACAGTATAGTCTAGGCAACAGAAGAAACAAGACCTTTGTGGTAGGAACTTGGGAATGCAAATTTGACCTTCAACGATTTTGGTAGATTTTTATCAAGGCCCTGACTAGATATCTTGTTTCTCGATAAAAATTGAAAAAAAGCCTTTTATTAATTGGCCTATGGCATAGTATATTAGCACAGTACACATTGAAAGAGGGCCTAACCAACACGGTTTTTATTTTTTTTTACGGGGTTTTTTGAGAATAATGGCTGAACAAACAAATTTATTAAACTTTACTAGGAAATGGGTCAAAAGTCACACAAGGTCATGCAATATAGGGTTGCAAAATTTCCCGGGAATTCAGAGGCGTGACTATTTCCATTGGGATAATTAACGGTGGGATTTTGGGAATTTTAGGAAATTTTCAAATAATCTTTGAATGAAATTTGATACATACTGTAAGGTCCTTTTGTTTAGATTAGGAGAATGCTCTGTACAACTGAAATGCTACAGTAGAACATAAATATTAGCATAAACAAGCATTTGTGTTTAAACACTGAAGAAAATGAATAACAACCAACTCTTTCCAACCACAATACATGTTTGGGTTACTTAGTAGTTTCTATTAAACTCACTAGATCACTGGTTTCTAGTAGTTTGTTTCATGTAAACACCCATGGGGAGTTACTTAGATAGTGAGAATATCTTCAATAATAACGTTGTGGTTTGAATCGTTCCTGTAACAGCATGAAATTTTCAGTGAAATTAGCCAATTCAACTGTTTTTTTTTGGAAACAAGTGGCGTAATGGGGGGGGTGAGCAGAGGGTGCTCCCTCCCCCACCCAGCCCCAACAATATGAACGACTTTTTTGTACAGTGTCCATGGGAGGCCCAAATTCGCCCATCAGAAAAATGCCTCGGCATTCCTACTTCCCCCATTTGCATAGGCCTGGTTTATGCCCTTTTGGAAATCCAAATTTCCAATTTTTTTTATCTGTAGCCCATTTTGGGTTGTTGATTGGGTATGCGATGCTATTAAAACAATGACACTGAAACACAGTCTTGCTCCAAATTCAAAGAAAAAGTGGCATTATATTTGACAAGCAGGCTATTTACACTGTAAATAATTTGTGAATATTCCTTGTATTTTGGAATGAATATCTTTGTGATGAATACAGTATAGTGCAACAGAAAACAAGACCTTTTTGTGGTAGTGAACTTGGGAATGAGCATTGGAACCTTCAACGATTTTGGACTAGATTTTTATCAAGGCCCGACTAGATATCTTTTCTGATTAAAATCTGAAATAAAGCCTTTTATTAATTGGCCTATGCAAATACTGTAATATTAGCACAGTACACAATTGAAAGAGAGGCCTGAACAACACGGTTTTTATTTTTTTTTTCAGCGGGACAAAATTTTTTAAAATGTTTAAAACTTAAAAAGCGTCAAAAAATTGTGAAAAATTCCCAATATTCCCGGGCCCTTCAAATTCCTGGAAAGTTTTCCAAAAATTCCCGGAAACTTCCACCCCTTTGCAACCCTACATCATACCACAAAGGTCTTGCCCTAGTTTGTTCTGTTGGCAAGTCTGGGTGTCCATACATTACTTATCGCCAGATATGTTTTCAAACTTTTATAATTGCCTGAGAAAAGTAGGGTCAGGCACCTATGAATACCCCCAATGAGACTTGGGCTCCTTTGACCAGTGTTGCCTGCAATCAACCTGTGCATATAGCTAAACAAAATACAAAACTTTACAGTATATAGGCATGCATTCATTCGTCTAAAGGCACTATCGAGTGCTTCGCTAATCAAAAATTTAAACAACATCAAACAATCAGATTTTTGCATGTCTGTACCAGTACAGGTACATGTACCCTAACATATCGTGCAATTTATAAGGCCAGAACCCTAATAAGTACAAAATCGAATATATTAGTCATTACTGGCCGTACAAACACTCACACATCCATGAATGGAGAGTCATATCTTTGAACACTGCGTTTTCTTCCTTCAATTTTTTCAGTGTGGAAAAAGGAACTTTTTATGAGAATTCTACAGCCTTTTCCTTCACTTTTTAAGACTGTACCCAACCCCCAGTCGCGGCTCTGTCTCTGGGTTTAGAGCGTACTTGGTTAAAAGATAATGCTAGACTCGGGGGCTAAACAAAAAACTAGATGACTTTCCAGCTTACCACCCCCGGAGAGCCCTGCCACCAACTTGTCCCAATTCAACAGGGCTCTGGAAGTACACTAGGAGGGAGATCCCGCGGACTGTACGAATCTGTAGGGAAACTTTCTCCATCAGTATCGATTCACAAGTAACGTGACTGCATTACCTTGCCCACATACGGTTAATTTTGAATGCTAATCCCGGGACCACAGATACGAACACAACAGGTGGGTATCAATGGCACGCGACATAGGTATCAGGTATCGATTACGCGACCGCAGCTCCTTTATCAGAGTGCCCAGTATGGAAAATAAACAGATAGCAATAAAATAAAAGACGGGGAGGAGAAGCTAAAAATCAGAAATTGGCCTTGGGATTTCTTCTCGTTTTTTGTTTGTTTTGTTGGTTGCAGTGGCGTAACCAACAGAACCCTTGGCCCCCCCCCAGCCGCGCGCCACCCCGGCCCAACCCCGCATGAGCCCGGTGCACAAAGGGGGGGGCGTGACGTGTCGAGGTGTGACGAGCGAAAACCTAAGGCGCCCAACGCAACCGGCCGGGGAAAATACACCAACCTCCGGACCAGACGCGCCCCGGCTCGACAACTAGAGAAGGACTCAGCCGGGTAACGCGTGCGTCAGAGGGCTAGCAAGCAGCTGTGATGGTGCGGCCCGGAAAGGGGTACGGGTCCCCCCCCCTTCAGCCCCCCTAAATGAACTGACTTTTTTACAGTGTCCTATGGAGAAGGACCCAAATTTGCCCCCTCAAAAAACCTGGCACTCCTTCTCAATCCCCCCCCCCCCCCCATTTGCCAAAGGTCGGGTTACGCCCACTGGTTGGTTGGGTGTATTATTTTCCTTATTGAGGGATGGGCTGATCATTCTGTAAAATAAATAGGGCCACTCATGCATACTGCATGCAGGTGCCACACAAGCACAATGCTCTCCATTATTTTTACCAAAGCCAGTGGGTGTCCGTGTCTCCAGAAAACATGAATTATTTGCCAGCGCTATACAGCTGTCTGACGACATCTTCCCCCATTCATCTCAATTCAATGTTACAGCTATCGTGTCCATCCAACTGACCCGTAAATCATCCTTGTGAACAGGTAAATAAAATTTTATGTTCAAATGGGTCAGCTGTATTATCATACTTGTATTTTCCTAAAAGTCAAGTCAATCCACATATAACCCGATTGTTTCTTTGATTCCATGCTTTCTCTTCCATCACTTTCATGTGAACAAGATGGTTCTATACGTTTTGCATTTTGTGATTTCTTTCATTTTTACTATTTTAAAATAACAAAAATCTTGGACACTCATAATCCAAAATACGAAATATTCCCAAGCATTTTGCAGCGAAGATGCTGCTTGTTTAAAAATGATAAGTAACTCTAATCAGATAAAAAAAACAAACCCCCGTCCTCACCTGTTTGTGACGGGTGGCATCTGACCCAAAGAGAAAGCCCTGTCCCTCTCCTGTACCCCAAACCACGGGCCCTACTGCAGGGGGGGGGGGGTCACACTTTCTGCTGTTTTTTTAATAAAAAAGATCCCATAATTTATAGAAATTCTGATTAGAAACTCCACTTTTGGGTGATGAGATGTTCACAAAGTTAAAAAATGGAGCAATTTTTAGATCAACTTTTATCCAAATTATCTC
>JAMKCH010033166.1:0-15941 GCA_023653785.1 Ophioderma brevispina
TTTTGATCACGCCCTCTATCGAAAAAAGTGCCAAAAGTAGCAAAAGTATACCCTCACGTCTTGGTTAATGTCTGATTTCTAGTCTATTCCATGGCTGTGAAGAGTAACTAGGGCACATACAATATTATATATAATATGAGAGAGAGAGAGAGAGAGGAGAGGAGAGAGGGAGTGAGGAGATAGAGGAGATCAATAAGAGAGAGCTCAAGTGGTGGCGCTCCGGATGCGTAGTTAATAGGTGTAGTGGGTGTAGTGGTTTATCATGCTTGCACGTACGCAAGCTACCCGGTTCGATTCCCCCCCAGCGAGTGCTATTTGAATTCTTTCTTTTCTTTCTTCTCTGATCTTCTTCTTCTTTCCCAATTGGACTATCTTCATAGGCCTACGGCCATTTAAATATACTTAATGCGGTTATGTGCGTACCCATTAGCACCTATACTCTCTTCCTCGACCACCTCTCCTCTCGATCTCCCCTCTCTCCCATTATTATAGATATATATATATATATAGATTTATATAATCTCTCTCTATCTCTCTCTCTCTCTCTCTCTCTCTCTCCTCTCTCTCCCGCTATCGCTCTTATCTACGCCCGAGGACCCCATGGATCCCTGGAGAAACCTTTGCTGTTGAGTAGGGATTGACCCACCCGCCACGTGAATCGCAGGCCCCGACTGAGGGTCGAACCTAGGACCACAGTGGTGCTAACTGTGGATCCACTGTACTAACCCACCCCCCCCTTATCCACCACTGGCGAGTGCCAAAATTGTGTAAAACGAACGTTTTTTTTCTATGGAGTGTGAATTGCGCACTATGGTGAGCTTACAACCCTGATGGTTTTTGGCACGGAGTGAAACCCAAAATTCGTTCCAACATCGTCTCGATGGCAAAATTCAACCGATCCCCTTTAAATACATCATCCCACAAATACGCACTCCACATAAGATGCCACCCTCGACTCAGATCTAAGAACGTTATACTATACCACTATGTCGGTAAACCTAGAAGCACAGATGCTATTTAGGGATAGAAGGAAAGTTGTGTTTGAACTTAAGATGCTGTAACTTGACACAAAAAGCCACCCACATCATTGTCGTGATTTCTCCTCCTTGCTCAACCCAAGCATGTAAATGGGTACAGAAAGTACCTGATGGCAAACATACTTGGCTCGTCCCCCTAACAGTTTAGTAGCCACTTATTGGTGATTGCTACTCATGCTACATTATTCGATAATAGTTCCATCCCAAACAACATAGTATTTGATTTTTCACAATTAAGCACGTTTCTGTCTGCGAGGACATTAAGCCGGACATTTAGCAGCAATATAACATGTTCAAGCATGTATTACAAGTAGACCCAACTATCTATAATTAAGAAGGATGGAGTATTAAAATGACTGAAAGTGTTTGGTGATCTAGTGGTTTTGTACATATTTGTACCTAAAACATCACCTCAGAAATGCCAAAACATGGAATTGGAACTTGAGGTGGCTATCTTACATTTTAGCTAAATATTTTTAATCAATACACAAATATTTTATTTCGAAATCTCTGAGTCAGCCTTTAAAAGTTCATTGGTACGGTGGGAGAGCGTGGCCTAGCGGTTAGGGTGCTTGCCTCTGGCGCAAATTTACCATCAAAATTCCCGGGTTCGAATCCCGGTGGGGTCGTGGCACTTGCTGGGATTTATTCGGGTACTATCAATTCTGGATTTGATCTGTATACCAGCTATTGATTAAATACAGAATACCGCTCTCCTTCATGGTTCATTTGGAATTGGACAAATGATTCATGAAAGCATCCCGTCCTTCGGAGGGGACGTTAAGCCGTCGGTCCCGTGTACAGAGAGTCACAACTGTACATGTACATCGCAGTCAGTGTCGAATAAGAGTAGGGTGTAAACCCCTGACTGTTCCCAATCCGCCCCAGCCTCAAATAGCGGGCCATGTTAGGAGCGTCCGTATCATGGATACACGCGGCCCCGGATCAGCACACTAGCTGAACAAATCCTGACACCACCACAAAGCCATTACCAATGACTTGTGGATACGAGCAAACAAACAAACAGTTCATTGGTAATTTTTGAGAGGCCAAAAGCAGAGAATACTTACAATTTTTCATAGTATAAATAAAGCTAAATACATGCACTTATTGAAAAAAGCTAAAAAAAAGTAGTCATGTCAGTGATTTTAGAATGCATCATTACGCAGTGTGCAAACTACGCGTCCGTGGACACTATTTATTTCGACTCAGCTTCTATTCAAAAAAGCTCAAAAACTACAAATACTCAAATATATATGTCCTTATTTTCTTATTTCACTTGGTTATATCACTCAGTGTTCAGACACTGCTTTTCAATGATGTCCAGGGTATACTGCAATGGCTTGGGACAGTCACTATCGTCGTGAGGATTCGGACAATATCGGCGGGCCTGGAAAAATCTGGCAGAGAGAAATTCCCGAGAGATTGCTCATAAATTTTAAAACAAATCGTTTTTTTTTCAATTTTTTTTTTAGGATGTTTGTTTGTTTTCTTTTATCTTTCATAAGACAATATGCATGTGGACAAAGAGCATTTGTAAATATTGCATATACAATATGCTTGGTCCACATCTAATCCGTGCGAATAAATGCTTAATTCAAAATCGGCGTCCCTTCATGTAGATATCAAAACTTGGTAATCAATTTTAGGTTCTTTTTTCCCACTGCAATACTACACATAACAGTTTCTCAATCAAAACATAAAATCATAGTGAATCTCAACTTGGAATTGCACCGTTCAGGTACCTATCAATGATTTTATTTGATGTTATCAATATATAGACAAACAAAATAATATCCCTAAGGTCCCTAGAAAGAAAATCTGACGATCAACCGCAAAAAAGGAAGTAGGTTAATTTTTCTTGTTATATTAGATCTAGCAGGGGAGGGCGGCCAAGAAATCCCATTTCAGACGTCCCATTGGTTTAAACGTAAAAGGGAAATCTTGACGAAAAATTCGGATTTTTTTATATGTTGTCCAAGGATATTTTCTTATTCCACACCGTTGGATGAAGAATCAACTCCACTGGAAGGGTTATTTCTGAAATTTTTTTGTGTGAATACCGAACGAGGTCGATGTGGGTCATTGAACAACAATTGACAGACCCACATCAAAACCCAAATGGTTTGTGGGTTGCACTCCGTAGTGCTGTAATTTCTTTTTTGAAATTTTGGTTAGTTGCTATATAAATGAGGCTGGCCGCACCGGCCTGAGATCCTAGGGTTAATTTTCCCCTAACCAGCAGGGGTCCTCTCCGTCCTTTCTTCAAAAATGCTTTAAATGGCAATTAAGGGTTAAGGGTTAAATATTAAATCTCGAATGCCCCTTTAAGCTGTACATCTGGACAGATAGTACGCAAAGCAGATTACTGCTGCTACTACTACTTTGTACTACTACTACTACTACTACTGCTGCTGCTGCTACTAACACTTGCTGCTACTCTACTGGTACTACTACCAGTACGCCGAGAGGAGGGGGGTCAAAGCTGGTATTGACCCCGGCCCGGGGTCCTAGGGGTCCCGGGTCCTAAGGGCCGTAAAAAGAAAAGTTCAGCCCTTGCGGGGGTGACAAAAGTCAGAGAGTGAGAGAAAGAAAGTGAGATGGGTGATGGAGATAGAGGGAGAGAAGAAGAGAGAGAAGAGATAGCATTGACGGATACAGTGGCCCGTTTTCCCCTCCGGCGACAATGATACCTACTTCCGTTGAGAAAAAGCTTTGTAACCCACTAAATTTTTTTTCGCCCTACGGCTGTTAATAAATTTAGTTCAACCTGTCGCCTCTCCTGTTTTGGAACTTAAAACAATTAAAGATTTTGTTTTATAAAAGCTTGTTCAAGTGAATATAAAGTGGACTACATATACCAATTTCAAATTGTTTCTATCAAATATATATACATGAGAAAATGTGTTTTTGACAAGTGACATTGCAATGTTTCCGTGCTTCGTGCTTGCACCAACCCCGGGCCGCTTCATATATGAAACTCTCCATTCCACTTTTTTATTTTTGAAACAAAACTAAACCATCCAAAGGCCTATATTTTTTACTTTTTAAAACCGTTTATCATACCTCTCTCATTAAAAAGGAAACGCATACAAATTTCTACTTCTTTCTATCATTTTCATGAGCAAAAGTAGGTTGTAAAATGAACATTGCAAGAACACCCCCTCCCCCAACCCCCCCACGGCCGTCCCATACACAAAATATGAATAATTCAAACAAAAACAACACCCTTTGCACATCGATCAACTACATTAAACAGCTCCCACAACTAGACTAAATCCTTCAGTCCTCTAATATACCACACCGTTACAACACTGTGCTGCTGTTCACTTGAGCCGTCATGTTTGCTAGTTGCGAACGAGGGCCAGGGACTCAGGCTACCCAAACCCCCAGCGCCCGCGCGTCATGGCCGCTTCGCAGGAACTGCAACTTCAAACTTCCCCTAAGTGGGCACATTGTCCATGGATCCAACGACCGTCTCATTATCCAAAGGTCTGGGTTCGAGTCCCGCTATGCCAGTGTTGTGCACTGGGAAAGCAACTCTCTCCACCCAGGTGCTAAAATGGGGAGCTGTTAGAAATATTGTCCATGGAGCGCCGGCCCAAAGGTATGAGTTTCCCTTGGCATTTGTAAGGCATTCTGACATATTCTGTGTGGCAGCGGAATAATGTAAAGCGCTTTGATACCTTGTGAAAGGCTCTATATAAATGTTGCCATTTATTTTAAAGGGGACCCGTAACTCCAATGTTCCCCCCGGTCCCGCATTTCTCTCGGCGGCCCTACTACTACTGCTACTTCGGCTGCGCTGCGCTACTACTACTGCCTACTGCTACGGCTTACTCGCTACTACACTACTACGACGACTCACTACTACTGCTTCTGTTACACTACTACTACTGCTACTGCTACTGCTACTACGACTACTACATGTACTTATACTTCACTCACAACTACCAGCATTCCAGCTTCTCCTTCGGTCTACGACAACCGAATGAACACGAATAAGCGCGAATACTATGATTTAGACAGTTGGGCTAATAATAATTCCACTTTTTCAAATCTCTATTTAAGACGAGTGTTCGCAATGACCACTTGAACTGCTGAAAACGAAGCTGGTGGGGCGTTGTGGCATTTCGGCAATTTTTTGACCTGGTTCCGCGGGCTATTAGTTTTGCATATTAGATTATAGGCGGAATTGGAAAATGCAAGTGTTCTTCTCAAAACTATTTTGTCAGGGAACCCACACCGATAAACCAGTTATGGTATTTTAAAACCTTGTGTGTGTTTCAGACTGCAATGAGAACACATCGCTTTTTTAGTCTGTCTAAAATTGTCCAAATTCGCCATTGATTTTATATGCAAAATGTTAAGTCCTCGAAATCTGCCCACTAATATGACGTTACCGTATGCAGTATGTTGTGTGTGTCAGGCAAAAAACCTCGCTCCCCCTCGTATTTCCTTGCTTTCCTCGGTGCCGGCCTCGGTGTCGATGCATCTCACTTTACTGTCGATCCACATGTTTAATCCCGAATCCCAACCTTCGTATTAAAAGGTTCTAACTGACGTCTGGTCATTATGATATTTCGGTCTTCAAAGTCCATAAGAATATCTAAGATATAACAGATTTTATCACGGAAAGTACTTTGTTTATGGTAAAAGGGAGAGCAGGGGATTCCCCGAGTGTTGTTTGTGCAAAACTGATCATGCACCTGTTATTTGGAACAAGGTAGATTGCACAAGAGAAGAAATGGAATTCCCCAGGAGGCTTAATTTAGAAAACTGTTTATGCATTGAGATTAAAACAGTTTGCAAAATTTGAGGGTTTCCCATGATGTTATTTATGTAAGACGGTGCAATACAGATGATGTAAATTTTTGTGAATCCAAATTGGCCAGTGCAGGCTTATGTTTATGGCCTGGATTGATGCTGTTCATGATTATTATTAGAAATATGGGAAATCTAGCTGTGAGATATATAGTGCTCACTGAAAGAGTCAGGACACAGTAGTAACCAGAAGTTATTCAGTATAGTTATAGCTATATTAATCTGCAATGAGTGGCAAACCTGTACAGTACAAGTGCCAGGATTTATTGTATTTTTAAATTCAACGTAGCGAAGCTTTAATTATTCTACTGTCGTCTTTTAAAGCCAAAAGTGCTAGGAATCAAAATAAAGGATTCCAAATTGTGGCAAGATAGAAATCTGGTGATTATTCTTGGACTGATATACTATTTTTTTGGCTTTGGCTTGTAGATCGCACTCAGCTTTGTTTGCTTGCTTGCTTCTTTGCGCTCTCCATTACCTCTGTTTCTGTGTCATGTCATCCACAACTGCATTTCTCCCTGCATCCTTAATCTTACCTCTTCATCCTAACCTTCATTCTACCTCCAAGCTGTATGTACGTAAGGCATTCCATCATCCTGCCATAATCGCCCTCTCTGCTGCAGCTCAACCCCTTCCTCCACGATTGGTGGCCAGGGATAATTCGTGCTATGTCGGCCTGAACACTGACAGTGACTCTGGGTTTTGCGAATGAAACCCGAATACACATCAAGGGTTCCCCTGTGCTTATGTTATGTGATTTCCATCTCCATCAAATACTGGTAGAGAGTGGCGCCTCGCCAGTAAATTAAGTCTTCGGCAACATTTTGCAGTGAAGATAAATCCAGCGGAAGACATGATGATGTAAAAACTAGTAAACACTAGGGTTAAGTCCCTAAAATCTACTACTGGTTAACCTTTCACAGAACTGTGGAAGCAATGACGTTGTTACCTTAAACATCCACCTGAGGGTGCATTGATGGCTGGAATCATCAGAGAGTCCCAATTCCTTACGATGTAAGAAATAACGCCTATAGCACCAATGAATTGCAGACTTTGAGAATCCAAAACAAACAGATTGAACTTTACACTTGCAAGAAGTACAGATTGAAGTACTGGCATCCAGAACACACGATGTACCTACGACAACACTTTATCTACAGTATGAAAATCTACCTGAAGGCTTCCAATAGTGAATGAAAACATGGCCTGCCCTCCAGAAACATCACAGAAGCAGAAAGAAATAGGTGGAGTGGGGCATACTACTAAGTTTCCATTAGCCAGGAAATCCCTTGATTTCAATCAAATGCATTACTCCAAGAACCCGTTGCAGATTTTCAGTGGTAATCCCAAGACAAACCGTATAATGTCAAAAACTCACCCTCCCAATATCGTCTCATGAGAAGAAGTCAAAGAGCACACCAACAACTATACTATAGCAACCACATCTGTATTGACTATAATTTACTTATTGTTATAGTAGGAGATTTAAGGACGTAGAAATTGGCCTCGATGATGACAAATACATGTTTCGACGAGAAATTCCAAAATGTGGAGTTGAGCTGCCAAAGTGGATTCAGACGATATCAACTTGAATAGTGCTGATCCGAAGAAAGTGGCGTAAGAGTGCGATCAATACCTGAAACTCTACAAAACTTTGAAGTCATTGGATCAGACACAGGATAGTGACAACAAAAAATTCCGACCTCAGTCTGAGAGAAAAAACACAATAGACTCCAAAGAAAGGAAAATATGACTGGAGCAGCTTGGCAACAGATCCTTGATCTCAAGATAATTAATCTTGAAATCACACCAGATATTCAAGACTATCTTGAGGATGACTGCGCAAGACAAGCAGAAAAAATACAGCTGACTGATTCAGGCCAACAGGAGGTTGAGATAACATTAATGTACAATACCCAAAAAATAGAAAGAAGGAATGTGCTACCGAATACAAGAGTTGAAAAAGCAAGGATCATAAGAAACCAGTCAATAAGAAACATGTTCAGAAAACTCAAGTGACTCTTATTGGAATTGCACAGAGTAAGAATGATTTGATTAGAGTTATGAATGGCCATACTGAATATATAGAAAAAGCAGGCCTAAGGAATATGAACAAGGGTTGGATTTTTAACAATAGGCACGTTAGCAATGCTGGGGGAGCATCATTAATGATGTTAATGGCAGAAAGAAAGCAAGAAAGCAAGAAGTGGAAGAGTTAAAGGGCAACGCCAAAAATGAGAACACAGATTAAGGCAACGGCATGCTCATTCACCTGAAGTCCTAAAACGATGCAATATTGATGGAAATCCTTCTTGACTTTCTACACAAGCTCTTCTTAGCCGACCAAACCAAGCCGGTTGGTCCATTCTAACAATCTCCAATTCAAGTACCAAGAATGGTAATCTCAGATCCCAGCCCAATTACAGGGGAATAAGTATGAAGCTCCAAAAGAGTTGCAAACATACAAACAGGATGTTATTGAAAACGAATCAGACAAGCTCAGGCCCAATCAGCTGTGGCTTCAGAGAAAAGCGGTCCACCATTGACAGAATTATGGGCATGAGAAGATCATTGGGGGATAAAAGAGAAAAAATCTTGCTGCAATAGAACCTTCATCGATTTCAAAAAAAGCTTTCAATACCATCCACAGGGGCAAAATGATTAAGATCCTGAAAGCTTATGGCACTCCCATGTAAAAGTTCATTCAAATTGAGGAAACCTATCGGGACACAAAGTCGCCAAAGTAATAACATCTGATGGTGATACCTGATTTGAGTTTGAAATCCTGGCAGGAGTAACTCATCCAATGTGACAATTAGTCCATACCTATTTAATATAGTCCTTATTATTGTCTTAGATCTGCAATCTGGGGCAATGAGGCCAGACCGGGCCTTGCTATTACACCAACCAAGACGAGCCAACGTGTTGGTCCTTTGAATGAAACCGACTGATTTTGCAGATGACATTTTAGGCGCCTTCTGTCAGATACAGCTGCCAAGCAAAACAAGAACTGCTAAGGTCAATGGAGAATTCAGCACGCTGTTTGGTCTACACAATGAATGCAAAGAAAAACCCATTCATGGCATTCATAACCAGACACTGTGTAGATATCATACGAGTAGATGGCAGCCTGCTAGAGGAAGTTAATGACTTCAAAAATCTGGGGTCATGGGTCAGAAACACCCAGCAGGATGCGAAAGTAATTGAATGGCCCTGTCATGGAAGCGTCAAATAAAATGTTAAAAATTTGAGATAGCCTTGCAAGACGACTCAATACATCTCTTTCCAAGCACTGTAGACAGCGTCCTACTATATGGTTGTGAAACTGGACCATAACTAAGAAACTTAGAAATCTCTGGATGGCTTGCTACAACAACACGAGAATGGGTCATGTTGAAGCCTTCTCGCGGCGGCCCTGTTACTGTCACATCACCTGGTTGTGGCTAACTAATTCACAACTTAAGTCCAACATCGTGTTTAAACCACAGTAAACATCTTGAAGACCCACCTCAATGTCTTGGCGGCTGAGCTACTCACCGAGGAACTTTCCTTATGGCAATCACCAAAGTTTGTATCCTGCAGCTGAACGTTTAAGGGTCTCACCCATGCTAAGCGTGACATCTTCTTACAGCTCACCAGGGAGAACGGAGTGAATATTCCTCCTCCACGAAAACCCACGCGAATCTGAAGAGAAGCTGCAAAGCGAAGGTTGTTGATGACCTTTATTATGCTTCAATTCCGATAACAAGCATGGATCCGCTTCCTGTGAAGCAAGGCTTACAAGTGAGATCAACCCTGCCATCTTCAATGAATTCGCCAATCCAGTGGATAAAATTTCAAGCAATGGGAACCACTATCACAACACCAACATCTATAAGAAGTCCACCACCAGCTGAGGCAACTTCACTCCCTTCCCAGTAGGTTCCGCGGAGCTCCTTCGTCTGGGAGATTTTCGGCTGTAGAGATTCAGCGTGGGGATTCGCCGGCACTGACACGGGGTGGCGGGCGGCTACTATGGGTGGATTAGTGGCCCGGGGGCATCCGGCTGCTGTTTGTTTGATGGTGGGGATCCACCTGCCTTCTATTCGGGCAGTCTGGGACCTGGGCCGGTCCCGGCCTGTCGGCGGTCACCGGCGGCGTCCGGTCCCGCTGCTCCGGGTCGCCGGTGAACGTCGGGGTCGCAATCTTCTCCCGGCCTCTGCGGAGGGAGATGGAGTTTCGGAAAGGCCCGGCTGGTCCGGGTTCAAACAGCTCACCGGCGGGCTGTCATCCGCGCTGCCGGGCCACGGCTTCACCCTGGCATCAGCGATGCAGATTTTCTGACTTCTGCTCCATGCTTCCATCGGGCGGCTATACATTCCATCCGGAGGCGAGGGAAAGTCCCTGCACCCCCTGTTGGGACGGGGAATGCGACGAGTTATACAAAGCTTATTGGGTGCCCACTGGGATGCTGAGAGAGATCGGGGGGGCGGCCGGCTGCGGGGATCTGTTGGCCAAGGGGGACGACACCGGGTGGGGGGAGGGGGTTGTCCGTTACGGCTTTTACCCATGGGCCTCGGTCCTGGGGGCCGTCGGCGGGCTCAGCCGGGCGTGGCGTCCGCTGGGCCGGTGTCCCTGTCTCTGCGGACTTTTTTCGCGTCCGCTTCAGGGCTTGTCGCAATGGGGGGTTGCGGGACCGCACTCCCGCCGCGGCGGGGGCCCCTCTCGTGCTGTTAATGCTTCTACAAACCTCTCCGCCGTCGGGCCCCGTGTCCCAGCCATTCGCCTGCGGTGAGATCACCGACGCAATTGGGTTCCTCAAGATGGGAAAGCTCCTGCAATGACAACATCCATACCGAATTCTTGTGAGAAGAATGTGGCGCCCAGGGGGTGGCGATGGCTCCAGCTCTTCCTTTCTATCTTGAATGGGACTCGACTAGTCCCTCCCTCCATAATGGAAGACTTCGTGGTCATTGCGTTCTGAAGCCCAAGAACCAGAAGTGGACCCCAGGGGTTGCAGGCCCATCTCGCTGCTGTCTCACATCTATAGGCTGCTTTGGGCGACTGATGCTCGAAGCATGATCATGATACGGTCGGGGCAAACAGATTTCCCACCTACCCCGCACCCGGCTGGATTTCGAAGAGGTACCTCAACAACTGATAAGATGCAAGACTAGTTAATGACATCGGGACAGCCTTCCAGGGGAAGGCGGGTTTGGAGCGGTCTTTCGTGGACCTGGTTGCTGCGTGCGGTGCAGTCTGGCGCCGGGTCTCTGCCTAGGGCAGTTTCGAATTTTCCCTGATGGCGGGCTTGTCGGGTTCTTGTGCTTCTCATCCGGGCAGATCTTTCGTCATGGAGAATGGGTGGGAAAACGCAGTGGAGAGCGCGGACTTCGGAATGGTGTCCCGCGGGGTTCTGTCCTGGCGCCCAGTCTCTTCAGCCTCTGCGTCTCAGATGTGGGGGAGGATGGTTCGCGGTGCTCCTGGCAGGCGGCGCGGCACTTGGAGTGGCTGCTGATTGCTTTGAGTCCTTAGAAATAGTGTTGCAGAAAGATTGATCGATGTGGGCCAATTCTTCCACAGATGGCGCTTGGATCAGCAGGCCCGGGGCCGTCGGCTCGTTTTCCACCTTGCGGGTCGATGCGCGGAGGGGGAGCTAGGCATAACTCTGGATGGAGCACGGGGAATGTCACATGCCCGCGCCGAAGTTGCCTTGGCGTCACGATGGACCGCGGCCGCTTTTCAATCAGCACACCAGGCCAGTCGCTGCCGTAGCGCGGTTCGTGTCGGCCTCAGCGGGGGGGCTGCGGAGCGGGTGGGCGTGCGTCCTTTGGCAACCTACGTGCATCGGCCTGTTGCCTTGGCGATGCTACCACCGCGGGCTGCGCTGCACCAGTGTGGGGTCACGGCGTGCGTTCGCACAGGGTTGGTGTCGTTCGGATGGTGCAGTGGGACTTGATGGTTGCCTTTTGGCGACGCCTGTGGGGGAATACATTCCAATTCTGTATGGCATAGCTCCTGCGGACCTTGGAGGGGCCTTCGGACGATCGGGCTCGCCGCGAGGCTGTGGTGAGCCTGGTTGCCTGGTCCCACCACCAACACCCTTTGAGGAACAGAGAATTCAACGGAATCAATTTGCTAACCAGTCCATGACACTGCGTCACAGTATCCCTATCGATCATCCTGGATCAAGACAGATGCGTATGAGCAATGGTCTCCTCTACTTTGAACTGGAGCGTTTGTGGACAAGCCCGTCGGCAGCCAGGGGCTGTGACCTTGATGGGAAAGCATGGTCAACCTCAATAGACTAAGAACTGGCGTTGGTCGTACAGGGGCAACTTCCTTCCACGGGGTCGGAGCTGGAACCTTCACCAAACTGCGATTGGGGGGGCACGGGCCATTGGACACGTCATAGATGATTGTGAGGTCTACAAGTCCCCAAGGGAATTCAGGCCTGATCAACATGGATGATGAAAACTATAGATGGTTAAAGACTGATCTTCCACTGTGATTTGGACTTACATGAACGAATGAACAAACGAGAATGCTTAGATCAGCATTCGCATGTGGCAAGTTTGGCTGGTAAAAATCAAATTTACTGTCAGGTTGGTGTTTGTCCCGTATTTTTCGGGTACAGTAAATTGTGTTTAAGATGTTTTGGTGTAAAAGAATTGGTTTAAATAAAGTTGATTTGTTAAAATGGTAAGCTTTGGGGATTTCTTACTGACTTTTCAATTATGTACAAGATCAGTTCTAGGTAGCCTATGTAAAGATGGTCGGGGAACTGATAAATTGCATTGTAGTGATATCAATTTGGATACAATACCATTGTTTTAAACAAATCCTGAGGCTATATGGTTAGCATGGGAATTTTATAATCCTCAGCCTGGTCTCCTCGATTAACCTAAAAAACAAGCTGAGATTTTTGTATCATTCGAACCGTAGATCTAAGTATGTGCCTAATATTACGTGCAAATTCATTCTACTCTGGTAGAAATTTTCGGTTTGTATTTATGTCCTAAAAAATATTTGATCCTAGCATGAAAACACAAACATCAGGTACAATCAACTGGAAATTTTTAAATAATAATTTCTGGACGATATCTAGTGAACCATAAACAAATTAGGTGTGGATCCCGAAATGCATCTGTACCCAATAAACAGGAATTGTCGGGGATATGGAAAGGGCAAAGAACTGTGACAGAACCAAAGACTATGTATTTCATGTTACTCATCAAGAGCTTCAAGCAACTGCCTGTCATTTTCTTTTTAGGCCATGCTTATTCTCCAGACCAGAAGGTAAACAATTACGTTCACATAGGAGGTGGCAACATCAAACATCATGTAAATGGTAATATGTGTAGAATGGAATAGTTACGACATTTTCAACACTTAAGTGCATAAGGTCTTCTGCAATCCCGTTGGTGCATAAGGGTCCACTTTCCTCCCCCCAACTCCTCCCCTAAAAAACAGATTGCAGTTGGATTTTTAAACAAAAACTCTGGACCAATGATGGTACATCAAATTGAAACGATCACATAACAGAAAAAATATAAAAATCGGTTTACAGATTCAAAATGCATTCCAAAACCCAATTTTCATGGCGCGTAGAAATTTGTCAGCCCCAAAAAGAAAAAAATCTTTCCGAAAGGCCTTTTCAATAATTCTGGCCTAAAATAGTAGGACATAAATACACACATTTGCTGAAATACAAATTAAAAAAATCATAATCACTAGTACGATTTAAGGTGCTTGTTCCAAATTTATGGTATTGTGTCTGCTACTTGTATGAGAGCCTTGCCACTTGCACATATACCCCATCAAAGTACCGTGGGAAAAAATCTGTGGTTGAAGGTAGACGCATTAATGCGTGTTGCAAAGCCTTATTCAATACTGGCTAAATATGATGGTTAACCACTAAAACGGCGGTTTTTGTGAATATCGTGGGAGAGGGTGGGGGTGAATGAAATGGGTCTGAGGGCTCAAAATTCAGGTTGTGACAATGAAAAAAATCCGTGCCTTTCATATGATATCAAAATAGAGACTACTTCCGGGTAAACGGGGGTCCCAAAGACGAAGGGAACACGCACCTAAGTAGAAACACAATTTGAATAGTGCCAACAAAATGTTCATGATAATTAGTATAAAAATGCCATGACCAATCTGATGTGTTTCCACCAATATGCGCAACTGAATTATGCAATACACAAAATTTTGCCAGATATTTAGCGTTAAACATAGCGCGCGAAAGACGAAATCATGGGTCCACATGGACCCATTCCCTTATGCCATCAAAGTGATAAATAATACAAATCTTACAATACCCACGATCTTACATGTGCCCCCTTACATGTCGTTATAGAGGCGACTAGAGGGCAACTCTTCTGTATTGAACAGCGGGTTGTATTTAAATTAGGATTCTGAGTATTAGATGTAATAATAAAGGTGTTCCACTGTATGATTGTAAAATTAAATGTATTTAAAAGTGTTAAAATTATAATGTGATAATTAGTGTGACTTGTATAAGTAGTTAAAAATCAGTATTCTGTTTGGGTATAATGCTCAAGTGAAATTACTAAGTTAAACATTTTCATTATAATTAATGAGAAGTGTTGTTTTGATTTGTCTTGTTCTTTTAAAAAGTGATATCAGAAAATCTTTACAATAGCTTATACGTCGTCTACCTTTTATTACACACCATGTTCACCTTTCCATTACCCATGTTCTATTTCACTCATTTCGTTCCCATTGCACTATAACATCATTTTATTTACATCATCCCCTTCCCTTTATTCATGTTATTAGAGTATTATGTATTCTTGATCTACCTCTATCCCAAATCGTATATACTTGATTTTAAGTATCAGTGTTACTATTCGAGGTATTTACCTCTTTACAATATTTGTTAGTTCCCTTTACTCTCTTCAGTGGCATGGTGGCATGGGCCTTGTGGGCTGGACCATCAGGGCCTTTGTTCGAAAAAATTTAAAATAAGCCTATATTTGGTCTGTGCTATATAGCCCCTCTTAGCGCCCCTCCGGTCTGGAGGTTTCTGGACACGCCCTGGCTTTAATCCTTGTGTATACCCTTAAATATGCATGTATAATCTTCATTTCGCACCGTTCCATAAACTATTTTCTCCCTTTTCTCCACCATAGTCTTTCTTTATCCTTATATACCCTTTGGCCCTCTAGCCCACCTTTCCCCACTCTTCGCAAAAGCAGTAATTGTATCATCATCATGGAACTTAGTAACTATTTGCTGAAGTATGAATGATAGTAAAATTCAAAACGGTCATGATCATTGAATCACAAACCCTAGTGTTTATAAGTGTTAAGCCACTATCAGTCATTTTTTTCAAAATCAAAAATCCGCCATTTTGGGTCTCTAAATTGCTAGTGTTAGGTCATATCCCCCAACACCTTATTTATTGTTCATTGTGAAAAAAAAACAGACACATAAATAACATTTTAAAAAAGCGACCCTGAAGATGCCATTTGGGACTGTTTCTTCTTTCTGCGTCTAAAAAAATCGGATCCCGATTCTATTATAACAAGCATAAAAATCTTTCTTGACAAAATACGGCGCGTTACGCTTAGCCACTTAAGGGTCTTTAATAGAACAATTTCCAACACATACATTCAAAAAGTGCACTTTGATGAAAAATAGGGGCGCTGTTTGTTTACATTTTGAAAAAATCGCTGATAGTGGCTTTTTTTTTTAAGTGTCATTGAGTCAATATGCCATCTAATATTACAGCCTAATTTCAAGGCGAATCTAAATTCTTCGAGCAGAGTGGCCCTAATTAAGGACTCTTCTTGTGTATATGTAATGATTTAATAAACGTACTTTAAAATAGCATCCAGGCAACCCCTCATCCAACCAGCATGCTAATTGTAATAATTAAACTCACAGTGGTCCACTAGGCCTTGTAACTGACCCACCATTTAGAAGTTCTCGTCGCCATTAAAAAATATTTTACAAAGACAAATAAAAAAAAAAAAAGCTCAGGTTTTCATGTGTGTATTTTTTTTTCAGAATTCCCATTATAATCATTTCAACTATTTATGGCACTAAGGAAACCATTGCTAATTTGTAATT
>JAMKCH010033167.1:0-16150 GCA_023653785.1 Ophioderma brevispina
TCTGTTGCGATCACATGGTCGCTATGTGCCATTGTGCAACTATGGAAAGTTGATATTTAAGATAAAATTAGTGTATAAAGTTTAATAAATCAGCAAGAAAACAATGTTTAAAGAGGAATATCCAGCTCAAATCTGAAATGGATTGGTAATGTGCGGTCCTTAGTGTGATAGCTGATTTTGCCACTGCATGAGCGCTGGAGTTGATCGACAAAGTCGCTAACCTCACGTGTATACAGGTAAGGTGACAACGAATCATCCCGCGAATCACACATTATTTTGCACAGCTGTCGGGCGTCATATTTGCGAAAAGGTTGAAACTCACAAAACAATACGGGATCCCAAATACGGATTTCTGAGTACTTAAAGGTAATTTTAAAGTTGGCCTCTGCAAGGGTGCTGCCGATGTTTTTTTTAATATAAATTAAATGGAACAAATGACCTCAAATAAACGCCCCCCTTTTGAAAATGCACGCCCCCGGGGCCGTTTAGTAGAGGAAATACGGTATATATTGCAAGATATCTCAAAAACAAAATGGCCATGAAGAAAACTGCGCGTGCTGAGAGCCAGTGTAATCACGTAGCTACTCCACGACGGGGAGACAGCCGCTGTCCGTCTATTCGGCAAAAATACACAGAATCCTGGCTGGCGAGTGTACGTCTAGTTGGTAGGAAATCCAGTCTACTCGTTGGTAGCTATGTGGTAACTACCATGAAGAAATCGGCCGTGTAGTAGTAGCCATATTAGGCTAAAAAAACAATACAGGTAAAAAAAAGACAACCAAATTGAGCAGTCCTCACACTGTGGGTAGTAGTGCGTCTCAATGTACAGTCGATCGTGTGTGATTGGTTTCATGGCTTAAATGGGTACCTTCACACAAATAACTGTAGTCCTTTGAATGTCTTGATTGTTTCAAATATTTAAATTTCTGTAAAAGCGAATTAATCACACAATACATTCTGTATAATTCATTAAGATTTTCTAAATCCTTCATTGGTTCAATTTTTTACTCACCCTGTCATGAATTGAGATGTTCACTTCATTAATTATTCACAATTATTTCATTCTACCTAGGCCAGCAGCTGACGAACGTAATGCTATCATCACTTCATTGTAATTTTCCATAATAAACCACTACCCAGAATACATCATAAAACCAGTTTTTATTAGTGCTTAATCCCTATAAACAGGCTCAAAGCGCAGTTGAGACAATTATTTTGTTACGCAGCCTTCAAGAAATCCTCAACCAATCATTTCGCTTCATTTAGGGTGGCTGCTCAAAGACTGCACTTAAAAGCGCACAAGCCTATCAACACTTAGATTGTAATTATTCCCCCTAGCAAGCTTCCTCAGATTTCGCTTGGGTATAACGATGCAATTGAGATTAGGTATCTTGCCACAGTGGGGCTTTGACTCACGATTTTAACAGTCTATGATGATGAGTCCTACCTTTTCGCACTAGACCACATACATGTCTCTCACTTGTGTTATGAAGGCAAAACCTGCCCGGTGCACAAAATGGCCACAGCATAAAAGAAGGGTAGCTCGAACCCATAACCTTTTTTGAGATCATAAAATAGCTGTCATATCTACCGTGCCACACATGCTCTTGTGTGCAAATGGTTTAATGTACATTAACATGTCCTGATTTACCCATGCATGTGTATGCATGCTTGTTCTAAATTTCAAGGAAAGGGGGTATTTTTCCACTGTTTTGTAAACATTTGATGTCCACGAAATTCAGAAATAGGGTGGTTTTCAGAGGACAATGTCCTCGAATATATTTAAAAAAAGGTTATATTTTGAGCTGTGAATTTGCATCCCCCCCCCAATTTTCCCCGATTGTAAAAAAGTCCTTGTTTTTGCACAATGGTATGTTTTCAAAAACTGAAATGGTAAAAAGGGAGTTTTGAAGTGAAACTGTCATCAATTGTCTGTGAATATAAAATTCCAAAAATTGTCCTTGAAAGTGCACAAAAGGCGTCCTTTTTTATTTTTCAGACAAGCATGCATATGTGGTTGTAAACAGGGTACCTCAATGGCAAATGGTTACTATTAGGTACTCAAGTGCACAACATGACTACTATCAGAATATAAATGTGTTCATCTTTCTACTTAAGATTTTGAAACTCTAAAATGAGGTATACCCTAACAATAAAATACCCAAAAATTTACAGGTGATAAAAAAACACAAATAACTACACTCCACAAGAGAACAGAACAAACAAAACTGTTTATCACACATCTGTTAAGAATTCAGAAAAAAAGCAATCGTTTTGTTTGGCAGAGCCGTCACAATTGTTGTGACCCTAATATAGTCCCACCTTTTTTTTAACCTGAAACTTAGCTTGAATTTAGGGATGGGATTATATGGTATCTCCACCACTAACATTAAAGTCATGAGCATCAACATTCGCCCTTTCAGAACTAAATTTATTCCAGATATTTATCTGTCAAATGAGGTGGTGTGATCAACAAAGACACGTGCTGTACAATGACTGGAGCTGAACCTTAATTTTATTAAGAAAATACAAGAAGATACTAGTACCAAAACAGTAATGATCGTATTTGCCTTCCAGGAAAACTTATGGTGGATATAATGTATTTTTTACTATTCTTCAGATTCTTTCTAACACTCCTGGGTGGGATTATATCTAGCATGCGATACTCCTGGTCAGTACGGTAATTTTAAAGGTGTACATCATTCCTGATGAGTCACCATGCATACCACTTGTATGTTCATACTCTCTGGAAGCAGTCCTAACACTGCAGCAGCAGCTTCTTCTAACATCTGTGGCAGAAGATTATCCTGGCTGTTGAAGGACGTGTCATTTGAGTTTGTAGTAGAAGCTGCTGAATACGCCAATGATCACGTGAATAGTTTTACTATTTTCTGTATGATTCCGAATACTGCTGGCAGCAGTGACTTCCGTTCTGTAGGCAGAGATGATTGGGTTAGAGGCGTTTTTAGGTTGAATTCTGCAATGGAACAGATGAACGGGTACATCAACTGGTTTTTGTGGTTTTAGGGCTGCTGTAAAAAGAAGAAAAAATGTAGCAGTTGAATCTTCGGTTTTTAATATATCCAATCCCTCAGTAGTATGGTCTTCTGTAAATTGGGCTTTCAGTTTCAGAGTTAAATACGGGCAAGGGTGAAAAATACTTCAAAATGGTGATTTTTCACATGGGCCTACCCATTGTGCTTTTTTATGATTTTTTTCTTGCAGTACCCAATTCAAACTAGGGCTTCTGAATGGCATCCTTGTATATGTTTCTTCAATGCTCTCTTGTTGTTCGATGAAAAATCCACAATGACATTGGTTCTTCTTTTTTGGCTACGATTTCTACCCCATACTTATGCTGCGTGCTGGTGCACTGAAAGACCTCTGCTTTTCATGAAAGAAATGTTGCATTGTGCACACGTAAGGTGACTGCTATGGAGTGATGCTTTTCACATGGTCGTTCATGTTGCGAACGAATTGTGGCGATAAGCCACAATCTTCACATTCAAATGTGTATTCGGCCGTGTGAAGTTTCTTATGGGATCTATACCCGTCGCGTCTCTGAAAGTTTTTCGCCCAATATTCGCAAGAATATGGCTCCTCTCCATTGTGGATCCTTTCGTGGTCCCTTCTTGTTTTCGGCAAAGCAAACATCTCTCACAGTTCTGACATTTGTATGGTTTCACTTTGCTATGAACAGCTGCGACATTCATTGGATTTACTTTGTAGTTGTATCATATCTATTCTTCACTCTGTACATTATTTCCTTTGTGGTGAATCAAGCGATGCCGCTGTTCAGGCCGCATTTGAAGGATATGCGCCACCACAATTCTCGCAAATGTGATTCCCCCTTCTCAATTGGTTTACGCTCCGATTTTTCTGAATGGGAATTCTTTCAAATGCCTCTTGAGTGTCTCTCCTTGGTAGTTTTGACTTTTCACACAATGTACAGTAGATACATCACCTGTGTGAATCTCACATGGGCTCGCAATCCTTCACCTCTGATAATCCTTTCCGCGCAGGTCTCACACATGTGTGGTTTTTTTCGCGCTCCGAATGTATCATCTCATGTCGTTTCAAATCCCCCTATCCTTTGAATTCCTTTGTACAGTAACAGTGCTGGACTTGATAAGTTCTTCTTCAATTTGCTGCCTTGTATGAACCTGAGCATGTAATTTCTCTAACCAATTCTTTCTGGTAGATGATTTGTTACAAACTTACATGTTTGAGCTTGAAGATGTTCTTTACTTATTGCGCTCTTTAAATTCTTAAGCACGGTCAATCGAAGCGCACAAACCTGCCTTGTAAACCCTCTAATTTGCTCAGTTTTTGTGTGTGAGGTCACATGCTTAAGAAACATATTGATTTGACGAAAATTTGTTGTGACAAAATGCATGGCAACACCATCTTGGTCTTCTTGATTACCCAGTAATTCCAGCACATCTGGAGCCAACAAAGTCTTGTCAATACCTCCTGCAGGTGCTTTTCTTATCATTCCCACCATTTTCATATCTTGATCTGGCTCTCATCATCTGGCTCCTCATTATCTGGTACAGAGTCCATCATTGTTGTCGTCATCACTGTGGTCATCGCCCCCCACCCCAATTCTCCACATCATCCAGTCATCACTACCCCATCATTGACTTCCGCATCCTTTATTTCAGTAACATCACCCCCATCGTCATCCTCATTTCCAGGTACCCAGGCTCCTCATATTTACTTCTTTTTGAAGACAAGCTTGTATATTTCCTAGTTTTCGCTGGGTTCCTTTTTAATTTTAACCTCGGTGGTTTTGGTTTTGGCATCAGCCCTCAGCGCCACCTACTTCTAGTCCTTCTAGTCTGGATCTTCTGGTTGCAAATACACACTTATTAGCCGGCAGCGATTTCTTTTTCCACAATTCTTTCCGTTTATCTTTAGCGTCCCTTAACTTGCATTGATCCACATGATGTGCAAAAATTCAACTTCCCCATGCTTGCTCTCACAAAGACATTTGCCAAGAATGCAGAGTATGCTCACATCCTAGTCAGTAGTGTGTGTCGATTGCCAATTGTGACTATCGTGTGATTTTCTCTTCAAGAACTTTGGATGTGTATCATTCAAAAATAAATAAGGCAAGGCCATCATACTCTTGAATATCCTGGTAATACCTGTACACAAATACAAAAATAGTGTCACACTATTCCAGACCCACTGTCATCTTCATCTGATAAATAATAGAACAAGGGTTCTTCATTTCTCTTGAGCATACATGTATTGCTATCTCTGTCGTCGTGCTAACTACAGTATACTTGTGTGACTTCATTTTGTATATTTCATTTCCCAGTGCTTGTGTGTCTAATTTTCAGTCTTGGTTTCCTAATTTAACAAAGAAAAGTCACAAGTTATCCAGTAAATGAACTTTTCTGTCGTCCGTTCTATCTCTTTTTTCTACATGTTTGTCATTTTCAGCACATCTGCCTCTTCTCGCCTCTCCCTAAATCATATAGTGGTATACAGGACTTTTAAAATACACTACTTTGTTAATCACAATAGAGTTTACTTACGGCCTGTTTTCATGGTAGATGCAACTTTTTGTCAACCAGGGGGGCATTTTTCAAACACAGTATCAAGCTTTTGTTTTTGTCTTCCTGTGTGTGTACAAGAGTGAATTTAAGAAAAAAATTAGGTTTGGCTAGCTCTAATCTTTGTCTTCTTTATTGCTATTTTTTATCACAAAGTTGGAAAATTGAGCAATTTTGTGAAAAAATACAATAATTTTAGGAAATTTATTTTCACTACCAAAAGTAAATTACCCTTATCCTAATCATTTATTTCACCTATGCTTTTTTTGGCACTCTGGCTGAAATATGGAGACATCTAAGCTAAAATTTTGGCCATTTTATAACCTTTTTACTCATTTGGACCAAAAACAGGTTTTTGACATAAAAGTTGTTGTTAAAGAACAAAAATAGTCGAGTGGAGAAATTTTCCATAGATTAATTACTCCATTTTGTATAATATGTGTGTGAAATGCTGCCAGCAATCTCACTCAATGAAATGGCAGATATCAACTTTATGTGTTTTGCTGACGTTACATGGAACGGAATTTGAACCTAAAATCATATTTTTCTGGCCACTTACTAAAAACACAAAACCAATTGTATGCTTTTACAAGGAAGTACTATGACTACCTCTCACTAATAATGCTTTATTTCAACCCCAATGCCTTTCCAGTTAAGATCTGATGTTGTCTGGTTGCTTGTTACTGCTTGGGCTGGACGTGACAATGTCAATTGTGTCAACGGAGTCATTTTGAAATGACTAAAACTGTCCCAACACTTCAAATTAACATTTTTATTCACAGCCCATGCAACAACTTTTTAAACATACTTAAGATGGAATTTGCCGACCTATATTTTACAGTTGTTACAACTAAAGTGGCAGGACGTGACAAACTACGTCCGTCCTGCATGTGAACGTAAAAACTTCTCATCGGGAAGCCAGACCCTTAGAATTGTTTGTCAAAACTATTAATACAATTTTATAGTATTGTGAAAGTACCTTACAAAATAAGTCTCACAAAGATGGAATCTATTTCAAACACACAAGCAGACCTTCTGCCATAAATCTGGACTTGACCAAATTTGTGAACGGGACAAATGTGAACAAGGGATTTTAATTAGTGTAACTAAATAAATTTTGTAACTCAACTCTAATTTTTTTGTCTTCAAATCATCTTTGAGGGTCACTAATGTAATTACAAAATGATGTACCACAATATAATCTTTGTTGTATCTGGGTATGGATGAATACTGTATGCAAATGTGAACGGAAAATGTCCACGTCCTGCCACAACTTTTGAACATGGTTCAAGTCCCTTAAAAGGCTTTTCACTGCTTTTGTTTTACATGTTTGAGCTTGATCTAAAATATCTCAACTAATAAACAATTCCAAACTGATGGGCTCAACAGGGTTATAATGGCAGCTGAAAACAAAAATACATGGTTTTTCAGGTTGACACTGATTGGGGACCAGATTTTGACCATTGGGGCCCCGAGTGTCACGTGAATACACAAACGAAGGAACTTTGTTACGATAGTGGAGTAGGCCTTTAGGGACATAAGGGCAAATACCCACAATGATCTTCCAAGCCTCTCTATTTTTACACGGGTGGTCCCAAAGTCGAGAAGCTAAGGTTGCATCTACCTATGAACCAGGCCATACACACATATTAGATAACTAAAGTTCGAATTGCACAAGACCTCAAATTGGAATTACGGCAGCAAACTTTCCAAATTCACTGCGATCAAGCACAGAACTGCCTTCTGGTCACTATCAATCGATTCACAATAGTTACGCCCCACCTTCAAAAGTTTTAATCACAATCTTGCCATGAAAATAAAATTGTAGAGAGGACCGGAGGCAAATCATTCCTTGAAATGCTGTGGTGTTGGATCTGTTTGCCTGTTTTCTTTTGATGTCCTTTTGTAAGGACCCCAATGGAAATAAGCTCTTGTGCCTTTTTGGGTTCATTGGTCTCGATCAACGTTAGTGTTCCTTTTTATACTAGTTAAATTCATTAGTGCTCATATACTTTTTATTTGTATGTGAATTTAATGTGCACTGCTGATTTGATGAATATGAAATTGAAATGACCTCTTTCTTATTTCACATCATGGACATCAGGGAATGTGTATAAATCCTGACCATCTCTCACATGAGGATTGGGTTGTCATTTCGAAAGGGGGAATATAGAGGCACGAAATGAAAAGAGACCTAAAAAAAGCCCGACAAATTGGAAGGGGTACCACAGGCCCGCTTTAGGCCCCTGGCGGATGCCCAAGGGATAGCGCTGCATTGGGAGTTTTTAGGGGGAGAGCACCTTGAAGTTCCCGGATTTTTTTTAAACAGTTTGGGGCATAAGGGAAGTGTATTTTATTAGTTGAACATATCATTTTGGAAACTTTTCCATAGAGATTTTTTGACAAAAAAAAATGTATGACTTCAAAGGTTTAAATGTAATTCTCAACTTTAAAGGTTCATAACTTAAACTGAGCTATCTCCATTAAAAATATGAACTGCATCATGAGAAGCCTCACTCTTTAAATATAAATGTTTCCTGGAAAAAAATGGACAAAGCTCTGCCATCTGACAGCCCCAGGTGTTGTGGAGAGGATGTAGATGGCAACCAATTATTCAAGCCAGGGAAGGGGCTTGCAACTAGGTAGCATATATCGTTACGGAGGAAGCTCGGAATCCAGTGATGACAGGGAAGCAAGGGAATCCTTAATTAAAAATTTCGGGTGTGGCATTTTAAGGGCATGGTGCTCTCCATTCCTAAACAAGTGCAAACAACTGTGCAAAATACCACTAATGTCATTACAATCGTGTTTAGTTTTGGTATTTGAACAGTCCGGTGCAATTTACTGATTTTAAATCAAATACAAATTCAATGATTAATCAAACACTGCAAAATCAGTTTGTTGATGACATGACTAATTAATTATAATCAAGATTGAACAATCTTGTAAGGTGACAATTATACCGATGTTTGTGCGAAGACACTCGAATTTTACTATGGTAATTCAATACAATTAATGGTCAAAACACGGCAAGCTCAGGTTGGCTTAGCTGTACATTTAATTATCTGATTTGTGATTTTGATCCTGCCCTTTGGACAAATACGTTCATTTTCATTGAAATTAACATTCGCGACCCCCTTCTTAGGGTTCAGCGGACTCCAGGTGATTTAACCTGATTTAACTAAAATACCTTAAGACGGACATTAGCATACAGCAGTTAAATGGTTAAATTAAACATATTAATGTGGGGAAGCATCACAAAATTGAAATTCTTTCAAACCATGTTATTTTATTCACTTTGTAAAAACATTGCCTCTTTCCTGAACTTTATTTTTCTGCATGTAATTTTATTACTTTATTTGTATGCTCTTTATCTGTCGGGTGGTACAGTCGCTCTCTTGGGATTGCTGTTTTTATTGTAACAAAAAAATTCCCCCAATTTTTGTTGTCAATTTTTGCATTGTTACAAAAACACAACTCAGAGAACTCCTCCGCAACCAAAAAACAGAGATCTGTGAAAACACAGATAATTTTTAATGTCTGAAAGCAAAGTTCAATTGCACTTTACATTGGTATGACCACCATTTTTAAAAACCAGGGGAGCCTCGGTTACCTAGGACGATATGTCAGGGTATTGTTAGGATAGGGTTAGGATTGTGCTACTCTTACCAAACTCTAACACAAAAAAAAAATTAAACCCGACCCTGATCTTTAGCCTAAACCTCTGTGTCAGACCGAAGTGTGGGTTATAATATTCATTCTAATAAGTGCCCAGGGCTCTAAATGGCCATTGTTATTATAATATTTTTAAAAAGATTCACTGTATTTGTTTAAAATTGACAGGGATTTATGGAAATATCAAAAAATGCTCCAAACCAACCTCTCAATCCCACTATTTATTTTGCTCACAGGACAACTGTTTCTTAATTGAGCTTGTTTCATTGTTGCCAGCAAAAGAAGTTTTTTTTTTTGTGTGCAAGAGTGCCATACCCAACCGAACAACCATGATAGGATTAAAAGGAAAAAACAGAGTTTTCAAAGTGAAAATGGTTCTAAATTCCAATTGAGAGCATTGCATGTACACATAACCATGTACATATCAAAGAGCAGAGTAAAAAAAGAATATTAAATAAGTATAGGTCATCGCCTTATTTGGTATTGTATTACTAGTGCAATCTTCGTGATAGCTGTTTAATTTTATTTAAAAAAAAAAATTGAAAAAAATGCTTGTTTGGGACTAAAACCACTTTTCATAAAATCTATCAAAAATTAATTGTGGTCTGGACCGCTTGTTTTCCTTGCAGTCGCGGGTTTGTGAATGATATGCCCTCATACGGCCTTTGACCTTGACATGTGACTTTGATCTCATAAAACAATTAAACAAAAGAGGGGTTGCAGTAATATCCATAAGCCAAGTTTGGTTCAAATTGAACTTCGACTTTTCAATTCAGGTCAATTTTACCATTTTAAGCCTTATCTTACAAACTCAACCTCACATTATGTGCGTATGTGCGTTGGACCCCATCAACAAATGAGAGATCCATAATGCACCTAGACTTCAAGTTTGATTTGAAGAATTTGAGGATTTATACAGACAAAGTTAACTCTTTTTTCACAACAACACAGCTACAGTGGACATCAAACAACAGATTACCAACAGACTACAACAAACAGGGGCAAAGTGACTCCCTCTTGTCTTCTACCTTAAGGTAGCAACACAAAATAAATGTGGAATGTAGATTCCACACTACTAAAAAGATCTGGTCGTCATCCTCTGGCTGAATTGTTGTTAAAAAGAACCTAGTTAAGGTAAAAAAAATATTAAAACTGCAACTTTTTGGCGGGTCATTTTGATGTTAGAAATATTCTAAGATACAAAACTCACAAAGCTGTGATATTCAAGAAGTTAGTACAGTTGCTTATTTGAACCTCTTTCCCACAGATCTTTGGACAAGAAAAACATATTTTGAGAGGACTCACAGATCATCGTAGTCTTCGCGCTCAGTAGTTCAAACATTTCTGCGGCTAACCATGTGTTTCCTGAACGAATGAATTGCAGAGAGGTGTTGTTACAGTTTTTTTTTTTAAAAAGAGAAAAAATGATTTACATAATGGCAGTGTATTTGGTGGTGTGCAACCTTTTTTCTTTACTTCCACCCAATTGAGTCAACACTGCATATGGGGCTTGGGTCAGTGCATACTGTGGGGTATTTTAGCCATTTGGATTTGTGGTAGAAACGTGAAGAAGAGATTAGTCAATAAAAATGAAAGCAGTTTTAGTAGTTTTTCAAGTCGGGGGGGAAAAAACATTGCCGAAAATCGGTGTTTTTAGCACTTTTCAAAAAGTGTCTTCACTTCAAAAATGTTATTTACCCCATAATTCCCTCATTAAATCGAAAAACCTGCACTCTCCTAATAATTTAACCAAGTTTTTAGCTAGCTTAATCTGATGGCAAAGTAATTTTCTTACCTATGGTTGTGAAACCCGTAATAAGACAGGATAGCCAGAAAAAATCTCTAAGATCACAACAATCTATGAATATCCATTCTTTTAAAATGAATCTAAGCATGGTTTTAAAGGCACTATCAGTGATCCACCTGAAAGAGTCAAAATATTTGAAAACTTAACAGGAGTAAAATCACACAGGTTAAAAACCACCAGGACGGTCAACTGGAAACTAACAATTCAATCACTGATAGTGCATTATGTGTCTGTGTATATTGTTGATGTTCCAATTCACAACCCCATCAAATGTGGAGTGTCTATATCCACGGACTCACAAGGACACTAACTCAAGAAAAAGAAGTTCAGTGTACAAACACAGCTTAGCTAGTGTAATTGCTATGGCTTTATGCAATACGTGTTGTATGTGCACTCTTGCACGCCAATTCCTTTGTAACTGCAAACTTGAATTAAACAAGATTGACCTTCCCATTCAATAGTTAATCCCAATATTGATTTCGGGGCGAGGAAAAGACTCCTTTGACATCTTACTTGTTTCCTGTCAATATCTAAACACAGGAAAATTCAGAAAATTGTGTCCACACTTCAAATTCTCTTGGATTTTAATGATATTGAGCAATCAAAAAATGTTCTCAGTTGCATTGGATTAAGTGGTATGTGATTTCTCAAGGGTTATAGTTGGACTCATATTTATTGTTTCTAGAAAGACTGAGGCATGTAAACAAAAGACATGGTTCCACACTGTGGCCGTTTGGTTTCCATACACCTTCCGGTGTGGTAGTGGGTATATACAAGGGGTGATGAAAAAACCCATTCCAAACCAGTCGTCCGTGTGCTGGGCGCATGACATATGAATATGCACGGAATAATTATTAGTTTGTGTGCTTGTATAAACACATAATTTCAATTCGATATATAAACACTCCGGCAAAATATCAGTTGTTGGATGTTGGGTCTATTGGTTTGTTAAATTTTTGGTCCTACCCATGGCACACAACGAAGGAATGAACACGTCAGTCGTCTTGATTTAATAAACCGCCTCAATGAATACATCTTTTCACCATAAGCGCGCATTTGCATTATAGAAAAAAGAGTATCTGAGCACAATGACCATGTACACTATTATTACACCTGGCCACCTCTACACATACATTAATTTATCTACCAGATTAGTGTGATTGCAAACGGAGCCCGAGGGGAGGAGTACCTGAAGAGGTGCGGATGGAGAGAGATGGACAGTATGTGGAAGAAGCGGGGCGCCATTTGCTTTCTCTTGTTTTTACTCTATGTCTTCTTTTTGGTCGGCAAAACATGCGAGACGGTGAATTACGTAACGTTTTGCTCTCTATCTATATAGAACCGCTTTGGTTATATCCCACTAAAACAGATTCGATCTGTGACCAATTCATATTTTTTTTGAACATATCTTCCACCATGCAAAGCCGACTGGTAATACCTAACTTAGGCCATATACATGTAAGTACAATACTTACAATGTAACCCTAACCCCACAGACACCATCGCATGTGTCTTCAGTTTATGCTCAGTACAAACCCTAAGACACACAAGGACAGACATAGAATTGCACCAGCACATGTTTTTTGTTGACATCTAATAACTGTTTACTTTCATTGACAGGAGTAGCACTACTCAAATAAAAAGACTAATCACAGACAAATTTACATGTAACAAGATTAGACCACCGAATTGAGAGATGGTCACTCATCCATCACCATTTTCACACCTATGAAGAGCTTTATCAACAACCCTTAACAATAGGCATGATTGGCAGTGCTTGCTTGTTTATGTGATATATCCTGATATTTACAATGGCACAAAACCTCTTTTCTTGATTTTTATGAAATTGGACTAGTGTAATCAGTATTATGTGAAACGTTGACACTGTAGTAGTCACAATTAGAAGTGATTTAGGTTAGTTTCACTGTTTATTTACTATTTTTGAAGCATTACAGCATGTAACCAAACCAACATGTTATGAGCATGTGAGCATATGTGTT
The DNA here is from genome assembly GCA_023653785.1 of Ophioderma brevispina. Classification (NCBI taxonomy): domain Eukaryota; kingdom Metazoa; phylum Echinodermata; class Ophiuroidea; order Amphilepidida; family Ophiodermatidae; genus Ophioderma; species Ophioderma brevispina. The sequence continues at coordinate 13,047 of JAMKCH010033167.1, forward strand.
GTGCTTTTCAAGACCCTGTCTTTTTCCATGGGTGACAGTTGGAACCCATGGATTTGATCATGTACAGACACTTTCCTTAGAGTGACAGCTGATTTCCACATCGTATAGAGAAGGATATCTATCAGGTGAATCGAGGCAATCCCCAATGCACCAGTTTTGGGAAATTTCACCTCAAAAGGGTCATGTGATCCAAAAATTCCTATTTTTAATGCTAATTTTAGGCCGCCAAAACATTATTACTAGGAATTTTTAGCCATGATTATGAAACACGTGTTATCCCTAAGTACTGACTGTCAGTTGTTTAGTACAGTACAGTATAGGCACATTGCAAGCATTCTGGGATTGTTAAACATAAAGATTTCTGATATAACTCACCTGATGTCACAAATCACACATTGCATCCTTGATGAAAAAAACCTCTGCATTTCACAATAGCTCACAGCAAAGAAATGAACTTTACTGAATCTTAACAAATCCCAATTATGTCCAGGCATTGTACCTAAGCCCACAAATCCCACAAATAGCTTTAGTGCGTCATTTTAATATCATACCACATAACAAAACAAGCTTTATAGAGCGCCTATTATAAAATAATATCTAGGCGCTTTACAAAATAATGAAAACAAAACTAGAAAGATACAATGTGTTTTGGAGGAGCTTTTTTAAAAGAGGGTAACGTAGGAGCTTCCATAATTTGAAGGGGAAGCTCATTTCATAGCCGGGGGCCATACCAGAGAAAGCTTTGTCACCAACAGATTTGAGAGTCTTGGGTATCTTCAGCCGGGTGGAATCTTGCAGGGAGCGAGATTACAGAAAGAGTAGATGAGTACAAGTTGATATCATTACGAGGAGACAGGAGGCAGAATTTGAGACACATGGTACATTATGACGAGAAAAAGTTTGAAATAACACGTTGTTCTGACCAGGCAGCCCAAGGAAGATCACTGGTGTGGTTTTTATAGATTTTGTGGGGTTAGGGTTAGCTAATATTCAGTTTTTGTCACATTTTTAGCAAAGATGGGACCCTAATAGGGCACAAAATAAACGATGGCTAAGGGCGATTAGCCCTCAGTTTTCACAAACTAGCCCCCGTGAGAAATTTTTGCCTATGGTAAAATGCACTACGAGGGCTACTTTTTTGCAGAATTTGCTCACATAGCCCCTGTGGCCCCAAAGTATTTTGTCCCTTGAACCCATACAGAACTAGAATGAGAGTTTTTAGAATAATGAAATTTTCCAATATAATAATTGGCACACGTGTAAACTCAAAGTACCTAAGAAGGAAAATCAACCTACTTATCTGCATGTTCAATTAAGAATTAGTATTAGAATTAGTATTGGATTTGGCATTGCAAAACTTTCCTGGAATATGACACGGTATTCACTGGTTCAACTGGTATTGGAAAAACAGTGGGTCGTCTGGGAAAGGGAGGCGGCGGGTTGTTCCTTGTTTGAGAAATTTTCTGTAAATGATGATAATCTTTGCACTCAAATTTTGATAGATTAGGATTTGTGTAATATTATGATGTTCTTGTTAACTTGCTGTTTTGCCCTTTTCCAGTCGAGGATACTGACCTAGATCTTCTGATGAGCTACAACCAATTACTCTCCAAAATTATTCAAATCAAAAACGATAAGGGGGCACAGTACAAAATGATTTGCCTATTGAAACACGTGCTTTATGGCGCTCTCTTTTATCCTTCCTATCTTTTCCCCTTCCTTGCTAGAGCAATGAATTTGCAGGAATAATTTTGAGATTAATGCTCTTTAATATCTTCTTTTGAACCTAGATGACAATGTGTTTTGTGCACTTAGATGTTTGAAATTAACAACCGTTTTTTCTAGCTCCTGAACCCCGCATAATCGGTGTTTCACGGCGATTCACTTCAGTCGCCGTATCATACCGCCAGATGCTTTCTCATTCCTTTTAATAAAAGTTATAATATGACAATTGCGCACAGGAATAACCAAAAAGCAAATCTTCTAGGGCAAATACCCACCCCAAAACGACACAAATTACGCTCACATTCTAGGTTTTATAGGACTATAGGGTGTTGCAACTTTCCACGGGGAGGGATTTTGTACTGTGCTCACAATAATCGTGAGAGTGACCCTAATATCTGATTCATGGGGACTTTAATCGAGATCGGCAGTGGACCCAGTTTTTTTGTCTATCACTGTGTGAAATAGAGCTCAAATCGCAGTCCCTTCAACAGACAAGTACAACGCTGTTATAAATTCTGGATCCGGAAATTGTGGGTTTTTCACAGTATCCTATGGCACTGTTATCCTGCATAATAAGCCCTTGAGCTCTCCCCAGTACCCTGCATCCCCCCAGATCCTCCGATCTGACCATGGTTGTATTCTATACGGTCTAGTAAACCCAGAAATGATGTCCCTTTTAAAAAAAATGGGATGCATAGGCCCGATGACGTCATTTTGTGACATCATCAAATTTTGGGGGAGAAAAATATTAAATTTCATTTTTTTTTTCTGCAAATAATTCGGATAGCCCCAGAAAAAATATTTGTTATTTTCTTCACCTCATTCTCACATATTATTTCGTTCAAATTTTATTCAGTTTTTTAATATATTTTCCCCATTGACTTATGTACAAACAAAGTTTAACGGGCGATTTCTCAATTTCTGATTTACTTGTTTTTTTGGGCATGAAAAAAGTACTATTTTTTCTGACAACATACTCTGCAACATTTAACCCATCATTTTAACGTCATTTTATATGCATTAGATGTACTGAGTAAGAATATGTTTTCTTTTCCAAATATATTTTTAGTAGAGCATATGAACGAAAATGATTTTTTTTTACCTTAATGTTAGCTGACCTGGCCATCTTTAATTTCAACAGCATATTTGAACCTTATCCCACTTCATAGATGAGTAATACGCCAAAACTGATCTATTTTTTATACAGTGAGCCTAGTAAAATCCCTACTTTAAAATGCTATTTTTCTTCAATTGTGATTTCAATTGACTATGAGTTTTAGAAAGGCCGGACACAGGGTGGTTACCACCCTCCGAGATTCATTAAAAATGGCATCCGAGTGTTATGATGTTTTGATACCAGTGAATAGCTATGATCCTTC
>JAMKCH010033168.1:0-49538 GCA_023653785.1 Ophioderma brevispina
TTTGGTACCAAAATTACAGAATCGGGTGTTCGAGTAACCACGAAAATCCGGGGGGGTGGTAACCACCCCCCCCCCCCTTCGGCAGTTTGTACAAAAAAATGGCTCAGGTAGGACGTGAAGGGTTAATGATTGAGGTTGACTTTAAATTGGCTGGCTTTGGCTCCCCCCAAAAAAAAATATTGCTCAAGTAAGTTCCTTAGCGAACCTCCTTCTTCATATCCCGACCCTATCCGCTCTGTGAAATGTTGCCCCATCATCCACCCTGCCCCACCAAGATGTTTTGAAAAACCCAAATGGCAAAAATAATTTGATATAGGCCAGGCCTAGCCCTAGGCCTACTTGTTGAATATGTCTCCTTTGATAACTGAAATTTATTCATCTGTATATTTCTCTAAAAATATGAATACTATAAAATAGATTTTGATTACTTGCAAATCACAACGTACTACGAGATCACTTTAATGCCGAATGCATGGGGGCAACACAGTCCACATAGGGTCGGCCGATCATTTAAATTATTATTTCATATCCCCATTTTGGATTTTGACCATCTTTCCCTGATTTTTGTGGATTTCGCAACCAAAGACGAATTTTTTTTCTTCAATTTTTGGAGTCTAAATTAATCCTTATCCATATTATCTTTCAGATAAAATGTCCAATATTGGCTTGTTTCCCACTTAATTTTCTTCAGATGACTATTTGTGAGGGCGCATCGAAAAACTAGCTTTGTCGCCATCTTGGATTTTCAAGTCAAGTTTTCCATTATTTTACTAGTTTTACTGCATTTTTAAAACCATTGACGATTTGTTTTCTTCACATGTTTCAGCCACAAGTAATGCATCATGACATTATCTTATATAATACAAGTTAAAATGCTTGTCTTCGACTTAGTTATCATTTTTCGAATAAATGATCGACCCATCTATGTACACAAAACCCTGCATTAATGTACATACAAATCGTGTTGTATAGACCAATACGCGTACAATAGTTTTAGCGATGTTTTACGAACGGCGGCAATGTCCCGGGGGGGGGGTATCGAAGTGGAAAAAGGGTATGTAGTAATTATGTGTGGGAGTCCAGCCGACTATGGGTCCATTTGCTCACGCCTGACTTAGAACACTGGTCATTTGTCCCACCAGCTACTATAAAGATGGGTCTCTTTTTGAGATCATTGCTACATATAAATGGGTCAATTTTGGTCGCATTTTACTAGTGAAAATGGGTCCATTTTTCCGATTTTCGTAAAATCACAGAAAATGGGTGATTTTCTGATTTTTGGAAAAAGGGTTACTATAAAGGGTGCGAAATTTCAAAGCCACTATATAAATGGGTCGAAATTTCGGAACCATATATAAATGGGTCATATTTTTGTACATTTGGTCACTATAAACACGGTCGATTTTTTTATTTATACCCGGCGTACGCACACCCGTACCAAATGGCGGACGCCACCGCGTACCAAATTTTGGGTCGAGTACCCCCCCACCCCCCCCCCCCCCGGCGATGATTCATCGGTCACGTGGTTTTAATAGAGCTTTCCTCCTTCTCTCGCTACCTCACTATGTCTCAGACTGTGCAACAATCTATGCAATTTAATCTGGTATGAAGCTTTATAATTCGTACAAAAACGTTCATGTAAAAAAATTTGTTTAAATCATCTTATTCTGCTGAACAAAGTGAGCATTTCAGCTGTTTCATACAGGCTTTTTAGTTTTGATCTCAACCATCCCTCTCCTATGTATTCCTACCCCGACATACATGTTATGCGTTTACTGACAGGAATGAAAAAATCAGACTATAATTAATGTGCTCATTTCCCTCGTGTAGCGATCAATTGGTGTTTAATTTGTTCGTGTGTTGTGATGCATGATTCTATTGCCTACGTTTTGTGCTTTTGAAGGTAAACAAAGTAGCAAAGTAACAGGAATATTCAACCAAATGCCACCTAAATATCATGTACGGCTTAATACTTAGCGAGGGGTCTTTACCTCTAAAGTTTCATTGTGGAATTCTAACTTTAAACGCGCGTTATTATTATTTGATTTTCTTTGTTCACAAAGGTGAAGAATTTCCGGTATGCGAGTCAACCCAAGCAGCCAGTAACCTTGGTTAATATTTTCACCTGTAGCAATGACAATGTGGTCAAAAGTAGCTACGTATGCGACGGAGATGATGACTGCGGAGACTTTTCTGTGAACGAGCCTAGTAGTAAGTGCAACTCTTTTAGTTCAATAAAGTAAAATTTAAATATTAAATTCAGGTTTAAGATAGGTTCTAATACTTCCAACTTGCCAAAAATATATTGTTCAAATAAGTGCGTATTTGTATAGAGAAAATTACTTTTTGAAAGCCGCTGTCCGAGCAACGAGTAACCTTTTAGAGTACGTCGGAGTCTGTGTTTTTTTGCGTTTTTTGCAGCCCTTAAGACTGTATGTTTTAAAATTATACAGTCCATAGACACTGAGTTTTGATTTCCTTATCCATAGGTAATGCCACTCTGGACTATAATAAAACATGCAAGTCTTTATATAGCGCGTTATACATTAAGCTCTCAACGCCCTTTTAGGTTTTAAAAGGAATAGTCCTAGGACATTTAAAAATAGTTCTATAGTTATTTAAAAATAATTTTACATTGGCACAAATGATCGCGCGTCCCTACATGTTGGAGGGGCCGGGACCGTGGCTTACCAATTTTGGGTGTCCCATGCAGTTGGATTCCCGCAGTGGATTCACAGTCCTACACCATACGTTTTAAAATTAAGGGTCCTATAGACACTAAGTTTTAAATTTTCGTGTCCTAGAAGACTAACGCCACGCAGTGTCCTATGGAATACAATTTGATAAAGGAAGAGTCCTAGGGACATTTTGTAATGTTTTACTTATTGGCGAGGATGTTACATTCCGGGTTAGTACTACGGCCAATTTCTGGTCCAGCGCTCCTTTTTTCACAAACCTTTCAGAAAAAGTGGCACGTTAACCGTATTCAAATCATCACTTTAACAACAACGATGCCCTTTCCTTTTTATCCACTGAAGTCCTGAAGACAAAGACGTTAAAAATACGCATAGGCACACAAATAAGAAAGTTAAGACAAATACACATAAAACAAACAAACAATAAGTAGTAAACTAGTAATTTTTAATAAGTTTGTCATATATGGTTAAAGTCTCTCATGTTTAGAAAGTGGTTAAGTGCCACTTTAAAAACGACTGTTGTGGAAAACGCAAAACTGCCTTTTTGTCCTTCAAACCAACGTTATCAAACCGCCACAAAGCCGCTCAGCACTTATCTCTCTCTGCAATATACATGCACCAGCAAAAATTTGATATACGTCGTGCCATTGTTTGTATTCGCTGCGGCCAACTCTACATAGGTGAAACTCCGCTCGCCGTCAGATTCTCTGATTACACAAGATTCATCATAGTCAGGTAGCCAGGGTCCAACTTATGGCCTGACCGTAAAAGTGAGTATGGACACAATTTTTCTGCTGAAATTATAGATAGGTGTTTAGAAAAGAAATGCCGGGTGGTCCATCCTGGCATCCTTGAGACATGTTTGACAGAAATCCACGATGGCGAGTCCCGCCATAAATGCATATTATCTATTCACCCTATATATCAACTAAACTCGATGAGTTACTAAAGATATAACTATCGGACCCTGCACAAATGCATGGCAATTGTAACATTGAGTCATACTCCAAACTCAAATGAAGCCAACTCAAAAAATAATCCATATAACAGCAAAGACCTGCGATAAAAAATAAACAAATGAACTACTTAGATTATGTTGTTAGACACAATAAATGTATTTCTGATACTTTTTAAAGTTGTAACATGACGTCAATCAATATGGCAGCCAAAAACGTGAATATCCTCAAAAAATACTTGACACAAATGTCTAAATATTACCTTCAAGTATAAATTATTGTGTCAATGAAACAGTTATAAAGGTACCTATGATCATAACCAGTGATACCAGGTACGCCGGAAAATCAAAATGTGTCAAATTTTAAATTGAGTGTAATATATGTGAAAATGTAATTCCTATGTTATTTTGACAACTATGTCACCATATTAGTTTTATTCGATTGTGCGCATTTTAAAACAAATTGGACAAATGATTGTGTACACTTGGTTAGGATCAAAGTACATTTCTAATGGTCATTGACACATTGGATTTGATTGAAGGCTGTAATACTTATAAATTTGTGCCAAGTATTTTTTGAAGATGTTCACGTTTTGGCTGCCATATTGATTGACGTCATGTTACAATTTTAAAAGATCAGAAATACATTAATTGTGTTTAGCAACATAACCTAATGTACTGTCTCGTCTATTTTTATCGCAGGTATTTGCGCTATATGGCCATATTTTCAAATTATTGGATTGGGCTTCCATTTTGAATTTGAAGTATGACTTAATATTACAAGTGCCATACACTCGTTCATTGGATCCTATAGTATATCTAGTAACTCCATAGTTTGATAATATAGGGTTGAATAATAATTATCATTTATGGGACGCCATCTGAATTTCTCAAAATGCTCAAGGATGCCCAGGTGGCCCCCGGCAGATTCTTATTCACACACCCTAATCTATCATTTTCAGCAAAAAAAGTGTGTCCATACTCAACTTACGGTCACATGAAGGTTCTACCTGACTATCAAGAAAAACATCGCCAATAAACCAGTCGCAGTCCAGTTCAGCAGCTTCAAACCACAGTATCTCTGACGTCAAAGTCACAGCCATCCTATCCACTACTGAGGCACTGAAATTTTAACTACTTAGTTCCTGCCATGTAGACAAGGATGAATAGTGATTAATCGTTCCCTGGAGATAGCCAGCGCTGGCTTGATATTATAATAGTCATTCTTGGTCTACTGAGAACAGTATTTGAAATTCAAAACAAAAAAAATGTATATGTGGGCCTAAATATACCGGTTCTTAGAAACCTACCGCTAGGAAGCGAGGGACACCGTGGTTCGGACCTAACACTATAGATTATATCCTATCGCTCCTCTACCAACCCAGTCTTGATAGCTCAGTTGGTTAGATCAACGTGCTCTAATACGGAGGTCGCCGGTTCAAATCCGATTAAGTACACATTTTTTAAGTAGCACGACCACAACAGGTGTTTGTGGTTTATACCTAGACTAGTAGGAATCTGGATCCAGACATGTGAGCACAGACACAACAAGTGTACCATTTTTTTATTTAATCTTTTTAGACATGGTAGCCAAGCACTGATTCCAAACCTGAAAACACATGATAAAAATACTTTATGCATTGATACTTAAAAAAATGATGGAAGCACTTGCCACACCCTGTCATGGTCCCAGCTTGGATTTCTAGGTTACACGGGGGGTTAAAGTTTTAAAATGTTACGATTGTGTTGAAAAGCACACCGTGATGTTTGTGTGGTTACAAGGCTTCCAGAACAGTATAATTTTTACATCTATGGCTTATAGTTTTAGTTATGGGTAAAAACTGTAAAAAATGAGAAAAGGCCCATTTTGGTTTTTACAGGGGTCAAAAAATAAAAGTTGCTCCAATTTTGGTAAAACGTGGTTCAAGTTATTGGTTCATTTCATGGAATGAAATATAGGACTAGTTTTGACTATCTTACGTGTTTGGTTATTAACCAAAATGGCGAATAAAATCAAAGTCAGCTATTGGCTTCTATTGACCTGTGACCTATTTTGTTGGATAACACGAAAACTAAGCATAACAGATAAGGTAAACTATTCCTTATTTCAATCTTTTAACCCTAAAGGCCCGGGGGATTCCGCCCCCCCTCGAAATTTTTGTCGTATCTCACCTATTTGTTATTTTGTTCACGCCGAAACTACATGATTTTTTTTCTTTGAAGCCTTGCGCTTGATTTGAGACTATTTTGAACATAATCTGACCTACGGTTATGACGCGGCGTTACGTAATCGCGCACTGCGTGCGAAGAAAAGCTATTTTCCATTGAAATTACACGACAGAGCCGAAATCCAGTTTTTTATGCTAAGGATACAGTTACACTATGTTTTATCTTATTTATTTGATTTATTTGTAGTAAGAGAATGTGTGCGCATACTTTGACACACATCATAGCCAAAATATCCAACTTTTGCTTGAAAAAATGGCAAAAAAAACATGAATTTTGCGATTGTTTTAGATTTTTCCCATTTTTGCATGACGTCATGTTTGACCTCACTGTGACGTCATACAAGGTATGTACGTTTGTACTTTTTTGGTATCATTGGACTCGGGAGGGTCATAGCTATCAATTGGTACCACACATATGGTAGTTCATCAATCCGTTTCCGAGATACTAGGGGGCGGAATCACCCCACCCCCAGGCGGTGAGATGGGTCCAAAAAGCCTGGCTCTTTTATGGTTAAGCTAGGTGAACAATTTTCACCACATACTGTCTGAATCAAAGGAACTCTTAACTTTTGACCCATATGTACACACCAATATTGGTTTTTTTCACCATTTTTACAGTTCTTACCCTCATAACTCCGAAACTATAAGCCTATGGCTTATAGTGTACACTATACCTTTTGGGAATCATTGTAAACAGAAAAACATCATGGTGTGCTTTTCAACACATTCGGAACATTTTAAAATTTTGACCCCTGTATAACCTTGAAAATTCAAGGAGGGGTCCATTAAGGGGGTTGGCAAGTACTTCCATCAATTTTATGGATTATCAATGCCTAAAGTAAAAAAATTCACAATATTTTTCTTTAAATTTCTTTTCTTTTCTCTTATTTTTTTTACCCTCTAAAACACCGGGGGTCCGCTCCCCCTCCGCCCCCGGATCCGCGCCTGGTCCTTCCACAACGGCACCGTGCTGAGCAACTTTTGATCGCCAAACTTGACACCTTGAAACCACACGACATTTTCAAATGTGACTGGTTTTCGACTAAATTTTATCTGTTTCTCTCCTCGCAAACGTTTTGCTATCGTTGATGTTTGACACGCAATATCGTATGCTTGCATTTTGACACTAATGACGATAAATCTTGTATTTGATATTGTGCTCTTTGCATTGTATTTGCAAATTAAGGATAATCCACTAGAATAACAAAGAATATGACTTTTACTTAATTAACAAAAGAACTCATTATAAGCTAATGAATTATTAAAATGTCTCCCAAACGTATGATTCTTCGTTATTGTTATTATTATTATTGTCTTCAGAGGTGACAAGGAATTGTTCTGGAAACTCATACCATTGTAAAAGTGGTGAATGCATCGAGGCCTCACTTAAATGTAATGGGAAAATTGATTGTGTGGACAAGTCCGATGAAAAGCACTGTGAAGGTAAGGACAATAAATACACGGATAATATCAAACGCTAGGGTGACAATAACTATTTATTTCCCCACTTTTGAACCACAATTTACCACCGATGTCCTCTGAACGTTTCTACGTCCTCACCACTCATAACAATCATTTGAAAAATAATAATAATAATAACAACAATCTTGATATAGCGCCTAATGCAGAGGCATCTACGCGCTTCACATAGAAAGCACATGGAAGGCCATAAAGCAAGGAATTGCAGGAATCTAGCCTAGATAACAAAGGTGTGGACCAATCTGATGGTGGATTTTTCATCAAGGTACTGTCGAAACTGCCCAATTTTCCTTATTGAGAGCCAAGCAGCTTTGCATATTAAGCTGTTAACATGATTGATCATTCTTAGTGATGAGTCTACCTAACGGTTTGGAATTATCTTTGCAGCAAATTAAAGATAATGAACTAGGCTCCCTCCACATTAGGAAGTAAATGGTAAATTAACTTTTTTAACCCAATGAGTTGCATTAACAAGAAAGTACATAAGGTCTTCTGCACTCCCGTTGGTGAATAAGGGGGTTCAAGTGGACCCCGCTGAAAACACCTTTCCCGTCGGATTTTTTTTACCAAACTGTGGTCATTGATGGGGTACATCAACGGGAAAAATTCAAATACGTTATAAAGATTCAAAGTGGCAGCCCAAAACCGATTTTTTATGGCGCGCATCAATTTCCCGCCCCAAAAGGAAATCACTTTTCCGAAGGACTTAAATTCCGTAGGACATAAATTACATCGGTGAAATAAAACTTCAAAAGTTAATCCAGTACGATTTAAGGGGTAAAACAAATGGTGAATAGCGCCACCAAAAAAAAATTAGTATAACACGCCATAGCGATTTTGATTTCTTCCACCTAAATATGTGCAACTGATTATAGGCAAGTCCCTTCTGGGGCCAAATAATTTAAGCGTTGGAAATATGGCTCGCGAAAATGCCAAAATGGGGTCCCCCCCCCCCTTATACACTCAATTGTTAAAGCTCATCCACGTTACTCAACTCTCCTTTGCAGGACAAGAGTTATTATTGCACGGCAAACAATGTCATTATGTTAAAATCCAATGATACTTTGTATTTTTTTTCAGAAGAATGTACGGATCTTGTGACCTTAGCGGAAACTCACTTTCAATATGTTGATGAAGTGGTGGGTAAAACGGGTTATGAGGCTCACTTTACCGATGTACTCATGAGAGATACCATGGACTCTACAGAACCCTCCATTTATCTTATGACGAGGGAAGGCAATTGTGGGTCGTGTTCCAGGTGTACCGTTTGGAAGAGGTTTAGTTCATATAAAGACTTCCAGAACGGTCGCTCACCTGACAATGATGCTATCATTTCACACGTTGCTTGTTATGCAAACACAATCAGGGTTTATGGAGGTTATGTGTATTGTCATACGAAAAAAGGTGTAACTCATAGCAATAATCCGCTTAACTCATATATGGTTAAAATGAATGCCAGAGATGGCAGTGTTGTAGCCGAAAAAACGTTTCAAATAAAAAATGAAATCCTTGAAAACTGCATAGACGATTTTTACAGAAGAAAGCAGACAGTAATCGATTATCTTGTCGACAGTACCGGGGTTTGGGTACTTTACAGACCGTACTTCTATAAGTCGTTTATTTTAGAAAATATAGACCCGGAAGATCTTAGTACGATCAGAAGAATTCCAGTGGACATACAATCAAATTCTTTGTCCTTGACATCACCTATAATTATGGTTTGTGGAAAATGTTATTATTTTCATTTTGATTCAAACATGATAACGGTATCAAAGGTTTTGGATATATCCAGCCGTACAACCACTTTCACTGCAATAACAACACTGACTAAAAACCCACTGTACCCATTCCGTAGTCATTCTCGACCTCTTGTCCATTTCAACCCCATGTCGAATGAACTTTTCCTGCATGCTGTCAATTTTAATGTTGGCAATAGTATCCGACCGCGTTCTATGAACTTTAGAATTCATTTGGTGTCTTGCAATTCGAAGTTCAATGTTGACTTCGCGTTCCGCATTGGTCCACCTATTCTTTGGACTTTACATCAGACGGGAGATGAACAAATGACAGATCAACTTGATGTTTTGTCTAAAGTTCTTGATATCGCTAATATAAATGAGTTGTCTAAGGTAGCTAACGCTCTATCTGCTTGTCAAAATCCAACCTGCTATGATGCGATGTATTCATCATCATCACCCTGTATCATAGAGCAAATAAAAAACCACATAAAGATATACTCGGACCTTATCAAACCATCCACGCAGAATGTGATTTTACAGGTTAGTCAAAACCAAGAGAACTTTTAAAGCAACAGACATTGAGGAGCATATCTAACAGAATAGAGGAACGCCTGAAGGGGCTTTCAGAGCAAACAACGGAATCGCTGGTTACAATTCTCGGTACATTGAAGGAAGCCCTTCCTGACTACTTCGCAAGTTTGGCGACTTTTGATCAGGCGAAGGCAAATGCGGATGTGGATTTCTTGTCAATGAGGCTTCAAAAATACAAGACGTCGATTAGTCAAAACGGCGCTAAAATAGGACATACGTTAAAGGCCTATTGGGATGCTGCATATATAAGCACAACGGTTGAGTTGTATGAAAAGGGCATTCGACTTGGCCTTGTTATTGGAAATACGGTAAATCCTTTGAGCTGGATTGGTGGTAAAAATAATCTTTTGAGTTTAGCAGATGCAACTGCCGCAGTTGCAAAGCTGGTGTTGCTTTTGCAAGAGCTGGAAAATCAATTTTTACTCTTAAGAAGGTTAATAAAGAATTTCAAAAATTGGCACGTCAACTGAACCAAAACTTGCAAAATCAGCTTTACATAAAGGCCATGTTTATTTCTGCTGTAGATGATCAATTGCAACAACAGAGCACAGAACAGTACATGATGGGATTTCTCCAAGAATACGGCGAATACGATCCAATTTTTACTGCGGGTGATTTTGCTTACGTAGGGACGCTTTTATCAGAACTGATAGATGAACTTTGCAATCTCATTTTTGAAGGCGATTCAACCGCTTCTTCAGTCGTTCAAATAGTGGCAGCTGGTGTTGGAAACTGTGTAAATGCGAAGGCTGAAATAGAAAGATTGGTAGCTATCTATGATGAAATGTATAGCTTTCAGTTCGACTTAATGGAAGCAATGGCTGAATTTGCAAGAGCAACTGTGAGCCTGAGGTCTGCTCAGCAAATATCTGAGAGTATATCAGAGAAAATTTCTGCTGCCGAGAAAGCGCAAGATAGAGGGACACAAGAGTTTTCCATCAGACTTTATGCCCTGCAACTTAGTGCGGCCAATAAGGTTCATATTGCAACTTTAGTTAGAGACGCCTGCAATTTAATAGAATACAAAAATGCAGGAAAAGCAATGGAATACTGCAAAGATTTGAAGTTAGCCATTGATCCAACGTCGACGAATTATGACTCTCTTGTCGCTTATGACTTTACGAAAGATATGTGTAGCGATGACTTCTCGATTAAACTCGTAAAAATTCCTGCGGCAGTGAGCGCAAATGGAACGGGGGTTACACTTCCATACACCATTGACTTGGAGAAATTATATAACGGGGAGGAGGTGACGTTCCAGGTTCCTGACAGCACTTGGCTAACTGAGAACCAATGGATGGACGCTGAGGATATAAAGAAAGCCAACTTCATTCGAGACTTTGAGCTGTTCCTTCCGCCATTGTTTTCACAACCGTCTGATCAAGAATCGGAAGCTCATGTCAGTATTGAAATGGTTGGCGACAATAGAATTTTTCCTCGCAGTGAAAATAAAAAATACTCTTTCAGCTCACCGAAGATTTACAATTTCCGATACACTGATTCCAGTGAATGTATTGACAGTAATAGGCAAACCAACCCGTACAACATTAGAGCCTGTATAGAATTACAGGAGACCTGCATCGTATCTCGAGGCACTCTGGCGGCCGCTGTGTATCACCCTTCCATTTATTCCAGGTGGAAGATCAGGATTATCTCTTCTGGAGGAAGACTGATGCCTACTCCTTCTGGAAAGTTTTTCTTGAAGGCTGCTTTGAAGATTTGCCATTTGCATGCTTCAAATCTTTCGCCAGCAAGCCAACCAGTAAAACGCTCTCCTCCGTTTGAGGAGAGTGATTTACTGGTGGGAGGTCAATGCTGTGCTGATTACAACAAGTTCTATGACGAATTTGGAGTTTGTCAGGATTGCCCGGATGAATCGTGCGTGCGCCTGCGTGGTTACTATTGTGACCGAAATTGGGAGACTTGCCATTTGGTCTAATCCCACTTGGGCTAATGCCCATTTCTTCTAACTCCAATTGGTCTAATACCACTCTATCTAAATAACCATTTAGTCTAATAACCATAATAATAATACATGTATAATTATAATAATCAGTTTTTATATAGCGCTTTATCACTGTAAACAGTCTCCAAGCGCTGTTGCCTATTATTATTACGCCGCCATATGGAAAATGTTTCAATGTGTTTGTAGTTAGGTAAAAAGTTTGACCCCTGTGTATTCTTAAATTGGCCCTATTGAAAAAGTGACACCACCAAAGTTGAGGACCACTAACTACCTTGCATGAAAAGAGTGTCCATGTCACTATCAAAGTGTCAACCTTAGAGTGTAGGCATGAAACGAATCCTTAAATAAGGACACTGATGGACATTCTGCTCCTGTCTAATTCAAGAATGCGATTCGTGCAAAAAAATATGGTTATCCTTTATAAGCCAAGATATGGAGGTTATGTCTACAGATAGTTTGGTGGAAATGACAAAAATGAAAAAGGAATATAGTTAAGTGATGCTAATTTTCAATTAAAGATACATAGTGACAAATAAACATGTAAATAATGAATCTAAACGTATTGGACAGTTCTAGTAGGCCTGATGTCACCGTAGAAGAAGCCATATGCACATACACGTTATCAACAAGCAATCCTAATTATATAAAATAAGCATGAGATATTTTAATTTGTGATTAATATAATAAATAGTAGTTCATCTTACCCAATTAAAACAATCCGCACAAGTATAGGGAACCAACGCCAATTGGAGAGAAAAATGCAGACTAATTGGTGTAATTTTGTTCATTTTGACCGTATTAATTAAAATTAATATTTCGCCCCATGTTCTTACTGAACATTTTTCGTTTTCATTTTTTCTGTTGTTAATATCTTTGAAGCCTTCTACCATTTGGTGGATTTGATCTAAAAATCGTTGGGAAAGTGGTTATATAATGCATGGGGACCTTAGGATCCCCCTTATGCCAATAACCGGAAAGTTACAACCCTCGTGAGTTCATTAATGTTAATTAGGCTCAGGGTTACTTTTATTCAGTATTTTCTTCTTCCACAATATCTTAAGAGGAAATAGGATCAAGATTTTTGTCAAGCTCAGTTTGACTTACATTCATAAAAATATGTACATACATCACGAATTGCCCGAAAAAATAATACAATTGATGTAAAATTAACAAATAGAGGCATTTTAATTTTGCCTTTTTAACTACAAGGAAGAAAACGAGCGGAGTTTTCGCCACGGCTTCATTGATCAGAAGCGCCCCAATTTTCTCTCCTCGTGACGTCAAGTGATGACCAAAACATCGTGTTGACTCGAAGTGGTTAGTGCTGCACTGTTAAATTGATGGATGAATGAAAGTAAAAGAAAATTAGAAAATAATTACAGAATGACATATTTTGTTCATTTCGTATGGGTTTTAATTATTATTAAAGTGGCACACTGCGAGATGATGGTCACAACGACGCGTAAATTAGGATGGTCATCACTTGGAATCACCATTTGCTGCGTGGTGGAGTGTCGGAATCGTTTCGCAGTTAAGTAAGCTATTGGGCGGAAAATTATTAAAAGGGCAAAATACAACAAAGGTGGACAATTTTCAACTTATTTTGATTTATATGTAATCTACGTTACTTAAGCTTTCCAATCCATACCAACAATTTCCCAATATTCAGAATCATGCATTTCCTTTCAAGGGTCCTTCCTCTTGGAATTTTAATTTATATTAACACGGTGATTGAAAGTTAAAATCGCAGAATGCAACGCTTCATTAGTACGGTGGGAACACGTTCTTTTACGATTAATAATACTTCGTTTGTGCTATCAGAAATTTCTTTCACATTTGTAAATAACTCATGGCAGTAATTCACAGAGGTTTTATGTATACTATTTAATATAACATACTCTCCCGCATAAAAGAATCTGAAAAGGGGTGTTTGTAAACATGTTAGTGCCTGGTGTCTTGAAATAGGTCGGCCTGACTGTTACACACTGGGCACGAACACACTTTTACCGGACACTCAATTCCAGCAGCCGTTGAATTATTATCGGGGATCCCCGATAATAATTATTCTAGTACAAAATTCCTTCGTTTGTGACACATAGACATTTTCGAGCTTAGCCATTCACAGGTATAGTTTACTAGCCAGTTACCAATGCAACCGTGCAAATATCTCAAAATTTTTGAAAAATTGGGGGCGCTCTTCAAAAAAATGTGCTAATATTGCTTTAAGTGACCAGGGGGTTCCTATGAACCCTCAAAATTTGTGTTCGCGCTGACCGCTTTACGCGTGGGATTTTTGCACTTAATTTTTTTGTAATTGTCTGACTTTTAAATGCGCTTTTTTCATACCAAAAAAAATTAAAATCGGCCAAGCTGTTAATGAGTTAATTAGTGAGGGTCCCATGCCCCCCCCCCCCCCCCCCCCCCCCCCCGGGCACTAACGGAAGTCATCTGAGAAAATGTACTGTACAAACTCTATGGGAAAATGACGTGTATTTTGCAACACCCGTAAAAAATACAGGATTCCCTAAAACTGCAGGTTTGTGTTAAATATATGTAATTTGGGTCTTCTAGAATAACATATCATTCAAATATTATATTTCCTATTTATTACCTGCTATAATTATGGGCACGTCAGCTACAGAAGCCATTAGAAACACAATTTTTTTCCCTGTAAAATTAGTCAAAATGCACTTGCGTTGGTCTCGCATTCAGGAATCCAAGAAACAAAGGCCCATATTCCAAAAAGGT
Source organism: Ophioderma brevispina (assembly GCA_023653785.1). Taxonomy (NCBI): domain Eukaryota; kingdom Metazoa; phylum Echinodermata; class Ophiuroidea; order Amphilepidida; family Ophiodermatidae; genus Ophioderma; species Ophioderma brevispina. Next base: position 14,403 of record JAMKCH010033168.1, read on the forward strand.
GTTTAGCGCGATTTTAAGCTAAGCGAACGTTTATCTACGAGATAAACGTATCGCTTAAGTAATCGTAATTCCAGAAAGGATTTTAAAAATTTAAACGCAATTTTAACTCCGTGAGCACAATAAAACACATCGAAACTTCAAAACAGTAATGGGCTAGTTTACAGAAGTGTTGAGTTGTGTTTTCGTTTCAAGTGGCAACGACTCACTGCAGACAATGACCAACAGCAATGGCGATTCTCATTCTAGCCCAGTTGGGTAGCGCCCTAACGCTACGGAACGTAGCAATGATGAACTTTGGCGCTCCAACCATTTAAAACACCAATCCGTGCTTTTTAGGCACAGTAGCTCTTTAAAAAACGACGAGTACTCGTGTTTAAACTTCTGTTTAAAGTAAACAAATGGTTTTAAAAATAGTTTTAAACACGCCGTTTTGCTTAAAACCCATTGAAAATACGGCCGATTTAAGCTAAAAAAAGCACTGGAATATGCCGCCATAGCATGGTGCAAAAGCTCTCACACAAAGAAGCTGCTGTCTCAAGCGGAGACCTTGAGACCATCAATGGACGCCTCCGTCTACTCCAGCTGAATTTCTAACCGTGTTTCAGGCATGCACCTGCCAAGTACTTAGGAAGGAACACCCACACCACCAAACTAGTGAATAAGGCCCCTGCTGGACAAAATCACCTGATACTATAAACACTGTCAAAGAATAACACCAGCTAATCGGCAGACAGAGACTGTACTATAGCCGACATTCTGCCGACACGCCGCTAAACTCCACAGTTCCCCATTCAACATCTACAGACATGGAAATAACTGCCGGGCTAGATACTCCAAGACCAGCTCAAAATCTCCTAAGACAAGAACTATCACATGGCCAGCAACTCCACGCAGTGAATGCAGGTCACCTCTTAAAAACGATCGGACAGGAGTCGGTCCTTAAATAGCCTATGCACCGATGGGGGCTCGGCCTGCGACGCCTGCCAATGTGGCTCTATATCACAGACTGCGGATCCATTCTCAAGGAGTCCCTACCTTCGTCACCGGTTGAATAGATTTCTGCAAACCCAAACATCATGTAATAACCTTGGTTGAATTTTGAAAGCTGTTTGAAAACACGAAGAAACGATTACAGTATAAAGGTATTAGATCTAAGGAGCAGTTAAATATTGTGGCATTCCACAAGGCTCGATTCTAGGCCCTTTGCTTTTCATTATATATGTGATGACCTACCTCCGCATATTTAAAATGTTCAGGTTAGCATGTATGCTGATGACACGTAGCATTATATTATCCACCGAAATTGTATTTGAAAATGAATGAAATCTCGAAAATGTAGCAAATTGGTTTTGATGAAAATAAGCTTAGGCCTAATATAAAGAAACAAACTGAATGTATGGTTATTGGTACTCTTTAAAAACTTTTCAAATATGCGATGAGATTTCATTCTTAAAATTGTGGTCAAAAGTATACAGAGAGTGCCCAATGCAAGCACTGGTTGTTTATTATTGAAGAAAATTTACTATGGAGCAAAACAAGTTGACGAAGGCAGGAGGAAAGGTTTTAACTGGTTTGTACTATCTTAGAAAGATATCACGAACTTAATTCCAGTGATTTCCAATCTTTACTTTATAAAGCCATCATTGCCCCGCATTTTGACTATTGTAAAGTTAGTAGTATGGGGAAGATGCGGCCAGACTCGGAGGAAATAAATTAAAGTTTTGCAAAATGGCTGCAAAGTCTTACTTGTACAATAGGTTATGGCTTTTTTCTTCAAGCAGGCGGGCTTTAAAATGATCTGCAATTGGAATCAACTTAGGAAGTAGATTATTTTATAATGAAGCCCCAAGTACTATGTTCAAGAGTGTGAATAAATCTCCTTACACAATATTAGTAAGAGATTATGTAAATGAAGGATTAGTAAGATCAATATGAGAATACAACACTTTATGTATGCTTAAACCAAATACTGAGTACAAGTAGCGTATAGTTTAAGTTATGGGGGCCAAACTATGGAAGCTCATGATATTACACGTTAAAATGCTAGTGACACTTGTCAAGTTTTTAAGAAACATCGCAGCCATTGATTAATATGTCATGATTTCAACTTAATGACCTATATGGAGTTCTTGTGCAAGTATCTCCCATGTAATATGAGGTTTTGCTTAAATACAACAATTATATAGTTTTAACTACTTGCTTTAGTCTCATACACAGTGTAAATGTCAGTTATTTACAATTGTTTAAATTTTGTTCTAATTTCTCTTTGTTTGAAAATCTTTAATCTATGTGTCCTTTTTATAACTTTGGTTCATTTTAAATTTGTTAATACTTTAGGCTTAGCTATGGTTAAATATTTGGATTGTGTTTATGTTGGGTTTTCTCTAGTAGCCCTTTTGATTCTATAAGACCAATATGATGCTAAATTTGTGAATTTAATTTTGTTCATCTTAGTTTTTTTTTAACATATTTGGATGTGTGTTGAGCTTTTTTAATTAGCCATTTATGCTACATAAGAACAATCAAACCATTGCTGATTTAAAATTGTTCCATATTTTTTTGTTTTAATTTAGGTATTGAGTCACTTAAATTTATGTGTCAAAATTATCTAGTTACCTTTCCAAATTTTGCATTATTTTTTTGTTCTATTTGCGAGACATTTTGGAGATTTTTAAATGATGTTATGTTTGTCTGTTCCTACACTGCATTTTTAATTATTTGGTTTTGAATCATGTACATACTTATACGTATATTTCTGTTTTAATTGTATAATTTTAAAATGTAAATTAAAATGTATGTTTTTTTATTCGTATTAATTTTAAGGCCCGGACATGTGAAGAACAATAGTGTATATTGGGAACATGTTTTAACCGTGTTGAAATAAATCTCTTATATTATATTATATTATATATATATTATTATATTATAACCAATCAACAGTGAGTTTGCTCCGGACGATTACAACAGTTTAGCTGCTGCCTCATACGCAAGAAGAAGAAAGGCTAATCGCGTTTAGTTAACAGGCACCAACAAATACCAAAGTACAAATAACATAGATGGGAAGCCAAAGTACCCATCGTGTCACCATTATCATTAGGTATCAGGTAATTTTCATTCCATAAAAAAAACACAAAAGTAATACAACAAATGCAAACAACAAAGCACAGAATTAATGGAGGAGAGGCTGAAAAGCCACTAAGCCAGAAAAGTAGTCTACCCCTTGGAACAAACAGACTACAAATGAATGAACCAAAAGAAACAAGGACGACAACTAACGAGACAGGACAAGGACGGGCTCAAAAATCGGAAAAATAAACAGAAGTCCTGTATATCGAAATAAATAATAACTTTGTTACAAAGAGTATTTTACTGTACTTTTCTGGATAAGGGACCGTTTATTGTATTACAATCGTTTGTGTGTTTGATTCCTTCAACATTTGGTAGTGAGTTCCAAAGGAAGAATGGGGCCGCTGGATCGAATTCAATGGTCTGAAAAGTATTTTTTTATGTTGTAATTTAGGGGGTCACTTGCAGTCTTGTTGGATAGTCGTGAATATCGGAACGTTTTGTAAAATAATTCTGAAAGGCCGCAGGAAGCTCATTAATAGAATATTTAAACATGAATAACCTATTCTACGTTGCATATCTTAATTGTGAGAATATTGCTATTTGCAAAGTTGTCGCGGTATGCTTCTATCAGTAACTCCTTGTCATGTCTTCTTGGCCCATCTCTGAAGCTTAACGTAATTTAGCAATATACAATTTTACATGTCTTTCCCCATAATCATAATACCATACGAATAGGTAGTATTAACGTACAATAAAGTGTATGTAGAATACCGGATCGGGAATAGAAAATTTCAGTTTGTTCATGACCCAATATTGCGAGAAATGTTTTAGACATCATCAATATGGTTTTTTCCTCCATGTTATGCACTCGGAGAAAAAGTGTTTTGGACAGCGTCCATTTGTTGGGAGAGGAGGGCAGCAAAAATCAGAATATGTGACCCGATTTCACCTGTTTCATGAACAAATTAAGATAATCTGGCTTTCATGTTGACATCATTTTTACTTAGATTGCAAGACGTCTGTGTTCTATCAACTGACCTTTAGCATTGAATATAATACCATACCACTGAGGCAAATACGATTATTCAGAATGCTTTGAGAGTTAATGTAGCTATAAATAACTCTTTACGTTGACATGAATGCTACCCTTAGGCATAGATTGATTTTTTCGCTGCTATCGAAAGACATGTTTCATATAGATTTAGCGTTGAATTTAATTTCCACCCACCCCTCATTCAATGGCCTACCTCGGAAAGTACTAGAGGTGACGCGATTGGTTTAATCTAAACTTATATGCTAGTTAACCCTACGTGTCCCTGAGAGAATGAATAAGGGGACGAAGAAGAGAAGAGTCCGAAAGTTGTTCGGGTCTCGAACGGTCGAACCGGAGACCCTCCGCACTAACCCTACGTTACGTGGGGTACCTAACTGTAGTCGACCGGTGCCATTGGCAGCATTTTCATGCCTGCCTGTGTCTTCAGTTGATGACGCAATCGGATGATCGGTACTTTAGTAGCTAGGAGTGTGATAATTCAAAAAATTGAAAATCCCCAACTCAAAATAGGGAGACATCCTAAATAAATCATTTGACTGAAATCCTATTCTACAGTGCTTTTAATTCTGTCAGTAAACGCATATTGTCGTGGTACGAATGCATCTGGAGAGATTTGTTGATGATCATGGAGAAAGAGAATACAAGGAACCACAACGACTTTCCCAACCCGGATTTTAAAATCGTTTATCCTTCACCAGCACAAAAAGAACGGATTCAACAGCGCCCCTTTGATCATAATCCCTCTGCCGCAATCGATGATTGGCGAGCATTCATGACTGTAGAACTTTTTGAAAACTGTATGTCCCGAACACGTAAAAGTGTAAGTATATTGCCTATTGCAACATGCGGCTGTCTCCGGTGTATTTCCTTGTTGTTTTCGTATATAAGAAGTTAATGTACATCGTTTATGAATTCAGCTTACGCCCAAGACTGCCCAGTGTGAAAAGTAAGAATGGGGCCGTATTCCAGAAACTGTTTTAGTTTAAACGCAATTTTTAGCTTAAAAGTAAGTAGTAGTAAAACCCAAAGTTGTAAATCCTGTTTTGTCCCCCGCAACCGAGGGTGGCCGGATTCACCTCACATTCGTAGCACTCGCCCTCACTCCCTCCTTCCACTCGCCCGATCACGCATCCCCCATCCTCAACCCACCCTCCTACTCGCCTCCTCCACTGCTTTCCTCCATGTCCTCTTTTGTCGCCCCTCTTCCTCCAACCACCCCAACCTCAACTCAAAAGCCCTTTTAACCATGCTCCTCATCCCTCCCTCATCACGTGCCCATACCATCTCACACCATTCGCGCTGCGGCCAGTCGGTCACCGCCTCTTCCACCCAACATCTGCCTCAAATCTTCAGTCTTCTTCCAATCCCATCCATTTCACACCACCCATTGCTCTCACCTTGCTCTCTCTGTCCTTCTCAAAATCCCCATCTCTTTTCACTCAAGGCACATGTCTCAATCCCATACAGCATCACTGATCACCATCCTTCATCTTCAAAGGAAATATTTTTCTTTTTTTAAATTTTTTAAAGGATATCTTTTCTCTAAACTTCACCCACCCATACCTTACTCTGGCTGTCACGCCGCCTCACATCCCACCCCGCACTAATCCTGTCACCTAGGTATGTGACATCCTTCCCGTTTCCCCTCGTCACACAACTTTTCCACCTCCTTCCCCACTCCCTCACTCAGTTTCTTGCAAGTCTTCGCACACACAATTCTCTTGCCCAAACTTTGGGTCACTTCTTCATCTTGTCATCTCTCCCATGAATCCATTTTCCCCATTTCTCACACCACATGAATTTGCCCTCACCCTCTTTACACATATTCCACATGGTGTCCACTTACTCTCCTAACCATCCTCACCCTCCTCCCCACTCACATTTGCACTTAGTCTTCCTTTCCCCAGGTTTACCTTCAGCCTTACAACTCTCTCAAATGCCTTCTCCACTTCCAAAACTTCTCCTCTCAAACCCTCCATTGTCTCAACATTAAAACTAAATCCTCAGCAGACAGCCTCTCACTCATCAAACCTTCTTTGCACTATCCGTAACCACATCAAACCACAATTGCCGAAACAACCAACGGCTGACAGCACAAACCCTGATGCACCCACCTTCACACCTCAAACTCCTCAGACAACTCAAGGAACCCTACTCTAACTCTTGTTTTGCTCCTTCATACAACTCATCAACCGCTCTCACCATCACTCCTGGTATACCCCCTCTCCTCATTGCCCCTCCATCCCTCCTCGGTACTCTATCGAAGGCCTTCTCCAGGTCCACACAGCACATATACAGCTTCTCCCTTTTGCTCGATATTCCCCTTGCAATCCCTCTCAAATGAACACTGCATCTGTCATTCCTTTTCCTGGCATAAACCAAATTTGCATCTCATTCACTTTCAACTATCCTCGAATTCTGTTTCTCTAGTACCCTCTCCACATTTTTTTCATCGCTTTGCCTCTAACAACTTCACACCCTTATACGCACACACAGCTCATTGGCACTCCATCCCCTTTTTCCCTTAAAAATTGGAACTACACACTCACAGCCCACTCCACCGGCATCCTCCTCCATCTACACCTCTGACACCACTCCATCCATCACCCATCCCTTCTCTCCACTCTCAGCAATAATCATCTCAACACTCACTCTGAGGGTCCAACCACCTTTCCTGTTTTCATTTCTCTAATTGCATTACCACTTTCTTCCTGACTGACTCTCTCAACTGGCCCTTCCACCCATAGCCTCCACCCTCTTGATCTCCTTCCTTCTCCTCATCATGATTCTCTCCATATCTCTTTCCAGACCCTCCGCTAGTTCAACTTCCATCACTTCCTCTCAGACATCTTCCCCATTCAACATCTTTTCCTCCTTTTTCATTGCCCGCGCGCGCGGTATTCCACTCTAACTTATACACCTTGTTTGGGTTCTCCCTGAACTCACTCACCCCCTTCTTCTCAGCCTCCTCCTCAAGAGTCCATAGTCCCTCGCAACCACTTTTCTTTGCTCGCTCTCTTCACTCTTATAGTAACCTCACTTTATTCTCTTCCGTACCATTTCTTCTCCTCAATTTCCCTATACGCATCCTTTCTTCTCCCTATCGCCACCTCACCTCGCTCATTCACCACCCTTATCTTTTCCTGTCTCTCCTCCCTTTCTTTTTTCCCCACAACTCTTCATCACAACGCCTGTACCGTCCCTCCTTAACACACCCCACAAATCCGACACATCCTCCCCCACAAGCTCGCCCACTCTCATCTCAAAATTCTTTCTTTTCTCTTCTTCTTTCACTTCCACATACTTTTCACCTCCTCACCTCACTACCTTCCTCCCAAACCACTTGTCACCTTCCAGCTGTCCACCTCTCAACCACCAACCGATTTGTAATTCCAGGGGAATTAACCTTACATCTCTAAAACGCGGCATGTCCCTTGCAAGACCTGAACTGTTTTCGCATAACCGAACTAATTACCACATTGATAAGTCCCATTCTGAAGGATTTAATGAATCGCAATTACCCTATTTATAGTTCAGAATAAAGGAGACCGCGATCTAATCTTATGTACCGCATCTCTCACGCATTTGTAATCAATATGGGGTCAGTCCAGTCATGATTTACAACACCTTTTTATTTGTTTTGATGAGTTGAGAGTGAATTTCCTCAGCCATTATTTTTTTCATTTCTTTTCGGAAATGCCGAAACATCTCAGTTAGATCTTGCCCTTAGAGTCTGCCCTTCACCTCCTTATCTTTCATGTAAAACATGCGCTGTCGAAACATGAACCGAATCCAATCAGCGCATCGCCTTTTACTTCGCAATTACGAACAATCACAATTCAACACCATTGGACCGTAACACTCACACGGCGTCACATCAGTGCTATTAGCGCAACCTCATGTATTCACAGCCGCCGAATTCAATAGCCAATTAGCATGTCTCTTAAATCCACTTAAAAAGGACATTCTGGGGATTTATAACTTCGCCAAAAATTCCATCGAAATTTAAACTAGGTACGGGGGCTAGTTAAAATGTTTTTAACGGGTTTTTTCCGCCAAGTGGCACGGCCCAATGCACTGTCCTATTGACAACAACAATGGTGCGTATCATTCTCGCCCAGTTTTTTGGTGGCTCACTTTAAACGCTCAGAAAGCCATTATACAACTTGTGCGCTCAACCATTAAAACAACAAATAGACCTTTCATACACACGAGTTTAGCGTCTTAAATAACGACGATTTTACTGTTTTTACTTGTGTTGTAAAAAGCTTCTGTGTTAACAACAGATAGTTAAAAATATTTAAACGCGTTATCTGCTTAAAAAACGACGCAATTTTAAATTATGGTGATTTTAACGATCTAAAAATCGCGTTTATCTAAACAAGTTCCTGGAATACGGACCAACAGTTTTAAACCAATGATCCCCCCCCCCCTTGACAAACGGTACATTTTTCTCTGGAAAAGTTTGGGACCTTACTATTGTTACAAAAATGTAAAATGTCGGCTGCAATGTTACTCCATTTATGTTACAAAAAATATAGTGTTGGCAGCCACCCCCTTCGGAGCTTGTTAATAGTAGGACGAGGTTAACCACTTGTTTTGCCGGCAAGTCGAAAAATTTTAATTTTAACAGCGGCCTTACAGATGAAACAATTTCGACGAAAGATACAACAGACACGCAACGCCCAAAATTTATGGGACACATTTCATTCCAATGCCAAAACCTGATTGATACATAACTTATTCTTTAGAACAGACGTTCTTCCTTCTTATACGCATATTTTGAGAATTTTAGGATAACATTTCTGAAACCAATCCTAGTTAGATCCACCATTATTAGTCAAGTTCCAGGTCTAAGCTGGGTGCTTACTAAAGAAACCCAAATACAACTTGAATTATTAACTGATTATGATATGCACTTGTATTGAAAGGGAATGGAGGGCGGTATCCTCATGTAAAAGCCCATGCCATAACTTCCAACATGAACTTAAAGACAGATTATCCTACGAGCTAACTTCAATATTATGGCGAAGTCTATAAGCATGATATAACACCGCACATACACTTTCAGACATTCATTTAGAGTTTGAAGCAATAACATCACCTGAATTGGCCACTATGATAAAAAAACTCCATAGAAGGTCTTTTTCACTCACTCAATGCAAACCTATAACAAAAGGTCTTGGATCATTTAATACCCTACCCTCAAAGTAAAATGGTAACCGCATATCCTTTATGCATACATTCCAACATCATTCGTTTCTTTAGATAGCAAGTCTCTCTACAGACATTGGAATGGAGCTTTGCCATTCCCGCAAGATGGCCGCTAATCCTAAAGGTGGAAGATCTCTATACAAAGGTACATGTAATTGTGTGACGGTATTTGACACCTAAACTATCTTTGAAACAATCCAACATAAACAATTGGTATTCATCAATGGCCCCACAGCCAATCTATGAAAGGCATCCTAATCCTGGGGGGTTGATCACAGATAATCCAATTATACGGAAAATTTCTACAACAATCCCAAAATAACAAATTATCAATAAACATATAGGGAACTCCCAAGTAACCCATCGTGTCACCATTATCATTAGTTATCAGTTTAATTTATTCCATTAAAAAAAACACAAAGTAATACAACAAACTGCAAACAACAAAAGCACAGAATTTAATGAGGATAGCTGAAAGGCATAAGCCAGAAAAGTAGTCTACCCCTGGAACAACAGACTACAATGAATGAACAAACAGAAAAAGTACGACAGACTAACGAGACAGGACAAGACGGCTCAACAAATCGAAAAACAAACAGAAGTCTGTAATGCACATAAATTAAGAACTTTGTTACAAAGATATTTTATGGTACTCCTCTTGATAAGGGACCGTTTAAGTTTACTTACGAAATCCGTTTGATAGTGTTTGATTCCTTCAACGATTTGTATTGAGTTTCCAAGAATTGTGCCGCTGAATCGAATATTCCATGTTCTTGAAAAAAGATTTTTTATTGTTTGTTTATTTAGGTCATTGGCCATGTCTTGTTTGATAGTCGTGATATCTGAGTTTTGTAAAATAATTCTGAAAGGCCACAGTAAGCTCATTAATAGAATAATTAAACATGAATAAACCTAGTTCTAACTATACATAATCATTAATTGTAGAATATTGCTATTTGCAAATAGTGGTCCAGTATGACTTCCTATCTAACTCCTTGTCATAGTTCTTATTGCTCACTTCTGAAGCTTAACTTTAAAAAAAAATTTGTTTTTTTTTAATTTTACTATTTTTTACCATTTACATGTCTTTTTTTTCCCCATATAAGCATACCTAACTGAGATAAGGTATATTAAACTGTCAATAAAGTGGTCATGTAAATAACGGATCGGATAGAAATTTCAGTTTTGTTTCATGACACCATATTGCAGAAATAGTTTTAGACATGCAGTCAATATGTTTTTTTCCATGTTAGGCACTCGAGTAAAAGTTTTGGACAAGCGTCCATTGTTGGGAGGGAGGCCGAAAACTAAAAATATGTGGCCCGATTCACCTGTTCATGAAAGATTAAGATAATCTGGCTTTCATGTTGACATCAATTTTTACTTGAGATTGCAAAGACGTCCCTGTGTTCTATTCACTGCCTGTTACATTGAATATATACCATAGCCACTGAAGCAAAATACGATTATTCAGAATGCTTTGAGAGTTAATGTAGCTAGTAAATCTAACGCTTACGTTGACATGATCTCCCCTTGAGCCTAGAATTGAATTTTTCGCTGCTATCAAAGACATGTTTCAATAGATTTAGCGTTGAATTTAATTTGCCAACCCACCCTCAATTCAATGGCCATACCCTCGGAAAAGGACTAGAGGTGACGCGATGGTTGAATCTACTATAGTGCTGATTTAACCCTAAGTGGCCCTGGAGAGGATGAAATAAGGGGGACAAGGAAGAGAAAGTCGAAGTTGTGGTCTGGTCTCGTACGGTCCGAAACCGGATGACCCTCCGCACTAACCCTACGTTCGTGGGGTACCTAACGTATCGACGGGTGCCAGTGGCAGCAGTTTCATATGGCCTGGCATGTGTCTTCGTTTATGACGCAATCGATTAATCGGACTTTAAGTGCTAGTATTGATAATTCAAAAATTGAAACCCCCAGCTCAAAATGGAGACATCCGCTAAATAAATCAATTTGACTGAAATCAGACTATTCTACAGTCGGATTTATTATTCCTGTCATACGCAGATTGTAGGTTGTACGAATGCATCTGGAGAGGATTGTTGAGATGGTCTGTATAAAAAAGAGATACAAGAAGCACAACGACTTCCACAATCAAACATTTAATCTGTTTATCCATTCCCGCCAAAAGGCGGATGTACAGCGACCCTTTGATCATAAGCCCTCTGCCGCAATCGAGGATTGGCGAGCATTCATGACTGTAGAACTTATTGAAAACTGTATGTCCCGAACACGTAAAAGTTTAAAAGTTATATTGCATATGTGCAACATGCCGGCGTCTCCGGTGTGTATTTGATGTGTTCGTTTATATAGAAGTAATGTACATCGTTTGAATTCAGCTTTAACTGCCCATACTGCCCAGTTGTTAAAAGTAAATCAATGGGGCCAGTATTCTTCCAGAAACTTGTTATTAAACGCAAATTTTAGCTTAGTAATATAGTAAACCAAGTTTTAATCCGGTTTTGTCCCGCAACCGAAGGGTGGCCGGATTCACCTCACATTCGTAGCAATCGCCCTTACTCCCTCCTTCCATTCCACTTCGCCCGATTCAACGCATCCCCCATCCTCAACCCAACCCTCCTACCTCTCCCTCCTCCACTTGCTTCCCCCATGTCCTCTTTGGTCGGCCCCTCTTCCTCAAACCACCCACTCAAACTCAAAGCCCTTTTTAAAACAGCTCCTCATCCTTCCTCAGCACGTGCCATACAATCTTACACCCTTTCGCCTTGGGGGCCCCAGTCGGTCAGGCCGCTCCTCTTCCACCCAACATCTGCATCAATCCTCAGCTTCTTCTATCCATCAATTTTCACACATCTCATTTCTCATCATTGCTCTCTTCTGTCCTCAATATCCCCATCTCATTTTCACTCAGGCACCATGTCTCACTCCCCTCCAGCATCACTGAACTCACACAACTCCTGTACACCTGCATCTTCAAAGGAAATCTTTCTCCCAAGAACACTTCTGTCCACATTCTCTAAACTTCACCCACCATACCTTACTCTGGCTCTGTCCCCAAGCCGCTCACATCCACCACCCCACTATCCTGTCACCTAGGTATGTGAACTCCACTGTTTCCCACCTCGTCACACAACTTTTCCACCTCCGTTTCCCCACTCCCTCAACTCAGTTCTTGCATCTTCCATACCAAAGTCTCTTGCAGAACTTGGGGTCACTCTCTTCACTTTGTGCATCTCCCATGAATCCAGTTCCCACATTTCTCACACCACACCACACTGAATTTGTTGCCCTCACCCTCTTTACACATATTCCACATGGTCCACCTTATCCTAACACATCCCCCTCCTCCCCACTCACCATCACTTTATTCTTCCCAAGGTTTACCTTCCGGCCCTTACTCTCAAATGCCTTCTTCTTCCACTTCCAAAACTTCAAACCCTCCATTGTCTCACACTAAAACTAAATCATCAGCATACAGCATCTCACTATCAAACCTTCTTTTGCACTCCGTAACCACATCAACCACATTGTGCAAACACCAAAACGGCTGACAGCACTAACCTTGATGCATCACCCCCTTCCACCTCAACTCTCGTACGCCTCAGACCCCTAACCTTGTTTTGCTCCTTCATACAACCTCATCAAACGTTCTAAACCATCACTCCTGGTATACCCCCTCTTCCTCATTGCCCACTCCATCACTTTCCTCGGTATCTCTATCAAAGGCCTTCTCCAGGTCCATAAAGCACATATACACTTCTTCCTTTTCCTCGATATTCCCTGCATCCCTCCTCAATGAACACTGTATCTATCGTTCCCTTCCTGGCATAAAACCAAATGCATCTCATTGCACTTTTACTATCCTCCGAATTCTGTTTCGCAGTACCCTCTCCAAATTATCCATCGCTTGCGCTCTAACAACTTCATTCACCCCCTTTACGCACCACAGCTCATTGCCTCCCCTGTTTTCCCGTAAAAAAAAATTGTGGAACTAACCACTCACAGCCCACTCCCCCGGCCTTCCTCCTCCATCTAACACTACCTGACACAACTCCATCATCGCCCCAATATCCCTATCCTCCTCCATCGCATACTCATCTCAACACTACTTCCGAGGGTCCAGCAGACTTTCCTGTTTTCATTTCTCCAATTGCATTACCACTTCTTCCTGACTGACCTTCTCTCAACTGGCCCTTCCCCCACATCAGCCTCCACCCTCTTATCCCATTCATTCTCCTCATTCATGATTCTCGCCATAGTTCTTTCCAGACCCTGCCTCTAGTTCAACTTTCCATCACTTCCTCCTCTCATACAATCTTCCCCATTCAACATCTTTTTCCTTCTTTTTCATCATTGCCTTTCACTAACTTTTACACCTTGTTTGGGTTCTCCCTGAACTCACTCACCCCCTTCTCACCCCTCCTGCAGAGCCCTCGCAACCACTTTCTTTCTTCTCGCGTCTTCTTCAATCTCTTATACCTCACTTTAATCTCTCTGTCCGTTACCATTTCTCCGCTTTCCTTATACTCAATCCTTCCTCCTCCCTATTTCGCCTCCTTCAATCGCCTCCTTCACCTCCTCATTCCCCCCACCCCGTATCTTCTTTCCTGTCTCTCCTCCCTTTTCTTTTTTCTTTTTCCCCCACACTTCATCACACGCCTGTAACGTCCCTTCCCTAAAACACCCCCACAGATCCGACACATCCCCCACAAAAGCTCGCCCACTCTCATCCCAAATGCTTTATTGTCTCTTCTTCTTTCAAGTTTCTACTCCTCCTCCTCTACAGCACTACCTTCCTCACCACTTTTTGTGTCGCCTCCCTTGTCCACAATGCGGCAACCACCAACCTATGGTGTAATTCCAGGGGAATTACCTTAACATTCTTCAAAAACTTTGCTCTCCTCTCCTTACCACAAGCACAAAATCAATCCTCTGACTCGTTTCCCCCCTAACTAAAGGTCACTTTCCTTTTGTCCTCTTTTCTAAAACCCGTATTCGCTATACACACCTTCCTTCCGCATCACAAACTCTAATGCTGTGTAAAATGGCCGTAATTTGGAATTTCGGGTTTAAAAAATAATAAAACAAACGCGTTTAAATATTTTTAAATATACCATTTCCTTACGTCAAACGGAAACTTTAACCCCAATAACATCGTGTTTAAGTTAAAGCCGCTAACTTGAGTGTATAACGGCCCTATTGTTTTTAAAATGTTGAGCGCACAAAGTGTCTCATGGCTTTCCGTAGTGTTTAATGCAAAGAGGTTCTATCTGATAGAGAGTAAAGCGTTACGTCATCTCGAAATTCATCGTCTCTCATGTTTTGCCGACCACAAAGAAAACATATAGTACCAACAATATAAAGCAAATGGCTTCCTATCCGCTTCTTCCACATACTGTGGTGCCTCTTGCATATACACAAAATCGGTAGTGATACAATTGATGTAGTGTGTTAGAGGTGGCCATGTATAATAATAGTGTACCTGGAGCAATTGTGCTCATATACCTCTTTTTTCCCATAATCAATGCGCGCTTAGGTGAAAAAAATGTACTTCGGTTTATATGGCGTTTTATATTTTAAATCACGACACTGACGGTGTCATTTTATTCGTTGTGTGGCCATGGTAGGACAAAATTTAATCACCAACCAATACACCCAATATCCCACAACTGATATTTTGCCGATTTTTTGTATGGAATGACATTAGTGTGTATACAGCACCCAAACTAATAATTATTCCGTGCAATATTCAAATGTTCGCGTCCCCGCACGGACGACTGGTTTTTGAATGGGCTTTCACCCCTTGGTTTAATGTGCTACACGAACTGGGGCGAGAATGATAATGCACCATTGCTGTCGTCACTTGACGTGCGATGAGCCGTGCACTTGACGAAAACACACACTAAAACACTTCTTAACTAGCCCGTACCTCGTTTAAATTTCGCGGCCATTTTGGGCGAAGTTAAAATTACGTTTAACTTTAACTCCTTTCGGAATTGCGATTACTTAAGCGATAACGTTTCTCACATATCAACGTTCGTTTAGCTTAAATTCGCGCTAAACACCTTTTTTTGAATACGGGTCCTTAAAGTTTGACTAAGTTGGACCCCGGGGCGTCTGATTGTCGTTGGGCACTCATGCTCGTTCCAGTGGTTCTGAAAGTGACCTCATTAAATATACCCGGCCCCTAATTGGACCACTTTGGTGAAATTGAACTAGTTACAGTGAAAATTAACAACCAAACGAGACAGCATATACCACATCCTTACTGATGAGTGTGTTTTTTGTTAAATGGATTAGCAGAGCGATAATGTGAAAGAATAAAAAAATGTGGAAATGCATTTTTCAAACTTTATAAATCAGATATGTTGTACAATTCCTATAACTGTTTTGAATGGAAGAAACAAAACTCCAAATTTGAGGAAAAGTATTGAGGAAATTTGTCATACATCCCCGCAAATAGACTTACAAGCGGATGCGTCTCAAAATCTGCACTAAACGCCCCGAATTGTGGTTTACATCAGTACGAATAAACAAAGGTCAATAATATCATTGTTTAGGTTCAACCTGTTTGATCAGGGTGCAACAATATCACCCTGGAAATCGTAGATATTCACCGGGACAATCGTTTTTGATCTCATGTCGGAATTTGATACGCACGTATAAAATTTAACAGAATCAGATAAAAAGTACTAACTGCTTTCTTTAATACAACAACTTTATACACCGATTTCAGGCCAACACTTGTAGGTTATGTCGCTTTCTGCCCATGTAACAACACTATAAAAATATTCATTTTAATGATTTTTGATATTTCGGATTAGCAAATACTGCTAATCCCTTTTAAATTTTTCCACTAGTATTATCCCTGTTATACTCCTTTTGAAACTACACGTAATGTATTATAACATCTTTGTTTGTATGCAAAATTATTTTGATTAATATTTTAACAATTATTTTTTCTCGCTTTAGTGCCTTTTTAATGATTTATCATATTGTTTTTGTGCTGTAGGCCTATGATGAACAAATAAAAATTGATTGAAGATTGAAGGTAATATTGCAGTGAGATTATACCATACCCCCTTGCGCCTGTTCTCAATACATGAAAAAGATATACATGTAAATAGCCCAGTATACAAGAAAAATGACACTGCGCACGCAAGAAAAAATACACTAGGGGTTTTTTTTGCTATGATATGTTTCACGGTTAATTTTTTCTCTTCCTATTTGTATCATTGAAGCAGTCACAATCACAACTGAATTTGTACCCCAGCGGGTCCTAAAAACTTGTTAATTTGATTTGATACGAGCCTTTGAACGACATGGGTCCCGACAAAATCCAAGACTTCCCCCCCCCCCGGCAGTGTAGATGGATAACGCGGCCGTATGTTTTGCGTATTTACTTTGCAAGCCTTCATCGCATGCTGATTCGCTGATTCCCGATTACCCTGAATCTTTTTATCAATGAAGAAACAACCACGAACTGATAAATTTTAACGTCTAAAGCCAGAAAATCTGACAAGGATTATCCTTGGAAGGGCACTTGAAGGATATGAATTAAATTGCAATTATGGGGCGCAGATAGATCGTTCAAACGTCAAGTTGGTCGTTGTGGTTCCTTCTATATCTATTTCTTCCATGTTTGAGAATCAAAACTAAAAAGCCGTACTAACAGCTGAAATTGAATAGATTTTCATACAGTCTGAGACACGCTATCGACGAGGGGAGAAGGGATAAAGTGTCATGACATTGATGCCGGAATCTCTTAATCGAGGAGGATTAGGCCACGTAAATATTGTAGTTCGTTTTGAGTGACCAAAACTTTCAGCATATATTATATATAAGCTCGGAGAAACTGGCGAGACAGAACTAAATAAAGACGAAAAATAAACGGTCTCGAACCAGGTCACTCTCGCTATCTAAGCATGAGATTTACCACAGGACCACAGAGAACTTTGTTAACGTGGATACCAGTGAACGAGCACTACTGTATTTCAGTATTTTTCAGAGTTTCAAGCGGCGTAATTATATTGTTTATATTATAGAATGGGGAGGGCCTTATATGCAGGATTCTAGCAAGATCTATGACGAAGCGAAATCAATTCAATGCACGCGAGAATCAAAGTAATGATACAACCCGAGAAAGTAAATTGGTAACTATTATATATAAGCTCGGAGAAACTGGCGAGCCCAGAATGCGCGCGGCTCCGGGCTTTCGAGACCGTGTATTTTTCGTCTTTATTTAGTTCTGTGCTCGCCAGTTTCTCCATGATTATATATATATTTACCATTTACTTTATCGGGTTGTATCATTACTTGCTCCTCGCGTGCATTGAATTGAGTTCGCTTCGTCATAGATTATTCTAGAATCATGCATATAAGGTCCTCCCTTTTATAATATAAAAAATATACTTACGGCCGCTGAAACTCTGAAATAAAGACTGAAATAGATTAGTGCTCGTTCACTGGTATCCACATTAACAACCAGTCTTTCTGTGGCCCAGTGTATTCTCACGCATAGAATCGCGAGAGGCTCCGGGTTCGAGAACCGTGATTTTCGTCTTTATTTAGGTATGTGTGCGTGTGTAGGTGTTTGTGTTTTTGTTATATATAATATTTAACAATTTACTTTCTAGCGGTTGTATCATTGACTTGATCCTCGCGTGCATTGAATTGAGTTTCGCTTCGGTATAAGATCATGCTAGGAATCATGAAATATAAGGTCCTCCCATTCTATATATAAAAAATATAATTGCGGCCGCTGGAAACTCTAAATAAAGACGGAAATACATTAGTGCTCGACTGGATCCACATTAACCACAGTCTTCTGGGCCAGTGGTATCTCACGCCTGAATGCGAGAAGGCTCCGGGTTCGAGGACGTGTATTTTTGTCTTTATTTAGTCTGTGCTCGCCAGTTTCTCGAGGCTTATATCTAATATTACAACTTTACTTTCGGTGTATCATTTACTTGACCTCGCGTGAATTTGGAAATTGAGTTCGCTTCGTCATAGATCTGCTAGAATAATGAATATAAGGTTCCTCCCATCTATAATTAAACAAACTTTCAGCACTTAGAAAAAGGGCCGTATTCCAAAAGATGTTGTAACGCGAATTTAAAGCTAGCGAAACGTTTATCTGAGATAAAGTATCGCTTAATAAAACAATTCCAGAAGAGTTAAAGGTAACGCAATTTTAACTACCGCCAAATGCGTCGAAATTTAAATAGGTACGGGGCTAGTTAAGGAAGGTTTTAGTGTTTTTCCGGCCAAGGGCCGGCCCAATGCACTGTCCTATTGACAACAGCAATGGTGACTACCTTCCCGCCAGTTGGTGCACTCACTTTAAACGCTACAGAAAGCCAGGCTACACTTTGTCGCTCAACAATTAAAAACACATAGAACATTCATACACACGAGTACGTCTTTAAAATAACGACGATTTATTGGGTTACCGCTTCTGTTTAAGCAAACAGATGCGTTAAAAATATTTAAACTCCCCTAAAACGCGTTGGCTTAAACGCAATTTTTAAAATTATGGTGATTTTAGGCTAAAATCGCGTTTAGCTAAAAAAAGTTTTGGAATACGAGGCAAAACAGTTTAAACAATGCGTCCCCCTTGACAGAACGGTACAGTTTTCCTGGAAAGTTGGGATCCTAACTTGTACAAAAAGTAAAATGTACGCTGAAGTTACTCATTTATGGCCCGTATTTCCAACAAAAAATTGTTTAAACTAAACGCGATTTAGCTTAAAATCACCGAAAAAATTTCGTTAAGCCAAACGGTTTGAACTTTTTTTTAACCCTGCTTGCTTTCTTAACCCCTCGCTTTAAATACGCGAACATCGTCGTCATTTTAAAAGACGCCTAAACTGCGTGTATAAAAGGTTCATATTGTGTTTTGATGGTTGCGCGGCACAGAGTGTACCATGGCTTTCCGAAGCGTTTAAGGTGCTACAAGAACTGGGCGAGAACGTTATGGCTCATGCTGTTTGTCAACTGGACAGTACAATGGGCCGTGCACTTCGACGGAAACACACAGTAGTACACTTCCTTAAATTAGCCCCGTACCTAGTTTAAATTTCGATGCATTTTGGCGGAGTTTTATCTTTAAAATTGCGTTTTAACTTTAAAATCCTTAGTGGAATTGCGGTACTATGCGAACGTTTTATCTCACATATAAACGTTCGTTAGCTCAAAATCGCGCTAAACACTTTTTTTTTTTTTTTTTTTTTTTTTAAAAAAAAAAAAAAAAAATAAAAAAAATATAGGTGGTGGCAGGCCACCCCCTTCGGGAGACTTTGTTACATAAGGTAGACGAGGGTTAACCAACATGTTTGCCGGCAAGTCGAAAAAATTTTACGCGGCCTTACAGATGAAACAATTTTACTGAAGAATACCAACACGCCCAAAATGTATGGGACCACATTTCAATGCCAAAACCTAGGTGATTACCAGAAATTATATCTTAGAACAGGACGTGCTCCTCTTACCGATATTTGTGAGAATTTTAGTGTAAACATGTCTTAACCAATACGAGTTAGATCCAGCCCATTATTAGGCAAGTCCAGGTCTAAGTGGGATGACTTCTAAAGAAACCCACATACAAATTGAATTATTAAACTGATTATGATATGCACGTGTAATAGAAAGGGAAAGGAGGGCGGATCTCCATGTAAAAAGCAACATGCCCATTACTTCAACATGAAACTTAAAGACAGATTATCCTACGAGCTAACATTCAATAATTATGGCGAAGTCATTAGGAAGCAGTGATAAACTACCGCCAAACATAACACAGTTTCGACATTCATTTAGAGTTTGAAGCAATAAAATCACCTGAATTGGCCACTATGATAAAAAAAAATCATAGAGGTCTTCACCTCACTCATGAGAAACCTATAACAAAAGGGCATTCGGATCAATTTAATACCCGACCTCAAAGTAAAATGTAACCCATATAGTTATGCATAATATCCAACATGTGGGCAATTTGTCGTCCTTAGCTTAGCAAGTCTCCAGGACATTTGAATGGACTTTCAATTCCCGGCAAGGATGGCCGCTAATCCGAGGAGGAGACCTCTATACAAAGGTACAGTAGTGTGTGACAGGGTATTTGACACACTAAACTATCTTTGAACAAATCAGACACAAATTTGTAATATCACCAATGGCCCCACAAGCCAAATCTATGAAAGGATCCTAAATCCTGGGTTGATCCACAGATAATACATTATACGGAAAAATTTCTACAATCCCAAAATAACAAAAGTATCAATAACATTGAGATGGAATCCAAAGTAACTCTTTGAGCGGAATCAAAAGTTTTCAACCAATTTCAGAATCCCAAAAGCATTTCGCGTTCTGAAACACGCTGTAGGGCAAATACCAAAAAAACACTTTAAACGTAAAAAAAAATCATTAAGCATGATTACATAGATACCAGTTTCGCTGCATATAAATCTAGGATTATGCGTGACTTGTTTTAGGATTGATGTGCCTTAGGCTGTTCACACATGTTATGCAGTTGAACAACTTTTGACATTTTTTAGATAAACTGTGAATTGAAAGTATTAAAAACCCCTAACAACAAGAAATACCCACAGAATATACAAACTGTAAAACTAAATGTTTCAAAACGCGTTTATGCATATACGCTTTCCACTATTTTCATCATTTATAAAGTTACGAAAAGTTGGCAAGGTTTTAATATTATGATAAAATAATAAAACCGAGCTTTGCTTGGTTATTATGTCTCAAGAGGAAAATCTGACAAATGGACGGTTGCGTTATTTTCCTTGTTAGATTACGGCAACTTCCCCTACCAAGGCAGGGGCCGGCTCTGATTTTTTCAAAGGTGTATTAAATACAGCTAAGGGGCGTTAGAGAAAACATTGATGTTTGTTTTTTTGGATTTTTTTTGTTTGTTTTTTTTTTTGCTTAAAATGGGATGTTTATGTTTATAATCGCGGGCCGTATTCTCAAACGATGTTTAAAATAACGGTGGTTAGGCCTAAACTAGTGGTTAGCTAAAACGCCTGTTAAAAAAGCGCAGTATAAATATTTTAACAAGTCTTTAGCTAACCACTGTTTTTAAATAAACGCCGTATATCCTCACACTGAACTGTGACGTTCTTCGCCTATACATTACTGTGGGCGTGAAACACTATTTATATCCAACAATGCCTTCCTTATTGTAATTCAACGCTGAAGCCCACTGGATACATGTCAAGATGTTTCGTTACGGCAAGGAGCTTTGTTGATATGGAGACACAACCCGGGCCTATTTAAACTGTTTGTGTCGTTGTTGCCGCATTGCTCTCCATTCTACATATAACGATAACAAGAGGCCCTGACACTCGATGCAAAAGGAAAATGGACGATAGAAATGAACTGAGGACTCGTAAAAGAAAGATAAGAGAAATAAGGAGGTAACTGGTCTACACAGTATCATAACTGAAAATACCAGCAGTTGATGAAACGTGAAGTTAAACAAGCTTTAAACTACCCCCGGACCAAGTTTAAGTTTAACAAGTTTTAGACATTTTAACGATGTTCGGCTAAATTTAAACAGCGTTTAAAGTTAACCAATGCTTTGAGAATTGCGTTTATTTTAAGGCGGCAGGGGTTTTACAATTGCGATTTCATAACCAGTGATTAGCGTTACACATCGTTTTGAGAATACGGGCCCGAGTGTTTCGCTTCAATGGGTGTTTTATTTTCAGATGTTTAGCATTTTAAATTAACGTACCAGTTTTCAAAATTAACTTCCTTTCCCTACTGGTTTTTTTAAAAACATCTACTTTTGAACCTAATTCGTGTTACTGGAAAAAACTAGTCTGTTGAATGGTTGCGGTGTATCGATTCCACCTCGTGTACACTACCATGGCCCTGCTTACTTCCCATTTTGTGACTGCGTTTGAGCAATTCCTTGACGATTTGAATGTTCATGTTGATAATCCCTATAAATGGGATGCTAAACGTTTCTTATCCACGTTTGTCTACAATGCACGAACAAACCGAATGTTACGTTCATATTTGTATAGCAGCTTTTGGTGAAGATTTCGGAAATTCTGGCACTCCATGGTGTTCATGATGTTCGAGAGACCTTCTAAGACCTCGGGTGGTCAAAATATGTAATGCGCATGATCATGGGAAATCCGGGATGGTCTCGGCTTTGGAAGCTGAAACAAAATCAAATCACAACTTTCCCCGTTGATGGTGGTGTGTTTTTTGTGTTAGTAACGTTCCGCCATTAGCCAATCCCAGAAATTTGGGGTTGAAGAAAAAGTACTCCAAAAGTATCCGCCCTCATCGTCATGTGCTGACCATATTTTGTTCTTGAAATATTAATAGCAACGTTTTGTGATATGACATGTTTCATCATCATTATGATTTAAATCGACTCCAAAAGTCCTTGACAGCGTCGACAACACCTCACAATCAGTTATGAAATACTATGGCTTCCCTCCGAAGATCAACATATTGTCAGAGATCTCTATGAAGACGCCCAGTGCTCGGTCTTGGTTGATTCTGATCAAAGCGATTGGTTCAAAGTTACTGAGTTAGGTCACTCATTGAGCATCGTGATCCCGCAGTCTGTGATGGAGAGCCACATTGTCAGGCTGGCGATGGCCGCAGGCCCCCATCGGTGCATATTGCTGGTGAAGCGACCGACTCCTGTGCGAATAATCCGGTTTCAGGTGACCCATTCTTGCGTGGGAGATTGCTGCCAGGTTGTAGTTTCTGTCTTAGGCGTGATAGAGAATTGGTCTGTCTTGGAGTATCAAGCCAGACAGTATTCCATGTCTTTAAGTGTTTGAATGGGAACTGAGAGTTTAGCGTCGTGTCGGCAGAAAGGAGGTCGGCGAGAGCGCAAGTCTCTGTCTTAACCGAGTGGGTGTGATTCCTTTGACGAGTGTTATACAGCGGTGCATGTTGTCCAGCAGGGCCTTGTTCACTAGTCAATTTTGTGCGTGTGGGTTCTCTCCCGAATTGCTGGCCGGTGCATGCCTGAAAGCACTGGTAGGAATTCAGATGGAGTAGGACGGAGGCAGCCATGATGGGTTCTCAGTCCGTTGAGTACAGTTCCAGCTTCTTGTGTTAGAGCTGGTGCACCATGCTGTGGCGGCATATTCAGCAGTATGTAGACTCGACGCCAGTCATCGGTGCGTAGGGTTGTTGGGCTGGCACACCATGAAATCCAGCAAGTCGGCACAGAGGTTATTTCCTCGACGATACCTTGGCGCATGCGGACTCGAGGTGCTGGCCGGTGTGCGGAATTTAAGGGTCCTAACTATCAGAAAGCCTAGGACTCAGGTTTCGGAGACTGGGCGTCCGTAGGACGCACGCCCAGTCTCCGAAACCTTTAAGCAGGATTCAGAAACACTGTGTGTCCTAGGCCACAGAGCTTCTGAAAACAAAGTTAACGTTTTTACTTAGTGCGACCTGGACTCTGTATTTTGGGGGATTAAATCCGTTTGGCAACTATCAGCGCAATTGGAAGGTCTCTCCAGGAGCGTCCTAGGTCTCTGTGCAATGACGCAAATTCCTAGGACCGCATAGTGATACGGTGATGTAGTGTCCCAGGACCCTAACCTGTGCTGTGTGTAGTCCTAGACCCTGTGGTACCTGTGAGTAGCGTCCCCAGGAGGCCATAACGATATGCTATGCGTACTATTAATTGAAAGGTACTTGGTTACATAAAGCAAGACGAATCCAAACAGTCCGCTGTGGCTTAGTGGTGCAAGATCGTCACAGACAACCAGGTATGTAATAGTGTATGTGTTATGTATTGTGTTATAATATGGGTGATTTTTCGGTTCGAGTACTGGGTGCACCACTTTAATAGTCGGTGGTTTAGAATTGGGTTTATGAATTCTTTTTTTCTTTTCTTAATTTATTTACTCGTTAATTTTAATTATTTCTGTTATTTTTTATTTATTAGTGATTATAATGACTTCTCTTTTGAAATTTAAAATTAAAAATTCTTGTCTTTTCAATTTTTTAATTAAACTCTTCTTTTTAAATGTTGATATTAACAAATTGGTATTTAAAGAACATGTGTAATATTAATATGGACAAGGAAGTTTTAAATAGAGAAAACAGTTTTGAACAAAATTAAGAGCTTCCTCTGTGCAACTGTTCCCTCTAGTTCTGTACTGTTCACTCACCGTGTGCAAATGTTAAACAACTCAATATCAGATTTTTAAAAGAACATTGATTACACGCTTTTGCATGTGAGTCTTTGGTCAAAAGACGCCTCGCAAATTTTTTGATATCCACCAACCGCGGATCGATCGCCGAAGGCGTGAGGCCGAGCGGATCGAGGCGTCTTTCGCAAATTGGTATTTCCCTGTGGCAAGAATAATGTGTCAAATAAAAAGTCTCTCGTCATCGTAAGCAGCGCCCCATTTCACAAATTCACACCGATGAAACGTTTTTTCATGATACTTGTCATATCGATGACGTCGCCCGTCAAAATTACCATATCGATTTTTGCCACGGCTTAATTAGCAGACGATTGAACAAAATCACTCGACGAAGTTCTTGAGCTGCTGAGTGCCAGCGAGTGATTCCGGGGTGATTCCCCGGGGTGATCCGACGGTAATGAGATGCTGATGGGCTAGTTTGTAAGCCCAGCTCTGCAGAAAAAAGTCCCCATTAAAAGTTATTCCCACCTTCCCAGCACAAACACACTGAATATGAGATAGACTGGGGGGGCATACCTTATCATTTTAATCAAATATCGTACCAGTTTGCAGTGACCAGTCAAAGATGCCACTCACACTCACAGAATGAAATTTAGTTTTGAAACATTAAATTAAAATTAATTTTTGCTTTTTTTAAGTTTTTTATTTTTTTCGTTTTAAGTTTTTTTTGGTGAAAATCCCCCAAATTCAAAGCCAGATGATCAATGAAGTCTAGTTCACAAATTCACAGCCGATAATTTTAGGGGACAACCACCTCCTCGTCTAGACAAGAACTTAACCTCGGGAACTTGGCATGAGCATGGTGAGTTTGACAAGGCACCCCGGTCAAGGCACCTCCAACATACTGCTCAATTAAGGGCTGATTATAAAAAAAAAAACGACCCACAGATCCCCAAACCAGACCCCCTCAACTATAAAACAAAGACCCCCTTACAACTATAAAACAAACACCCTCAACTATAAAACAAAGACTTCCTCACTCTAAAACAAAGACCCCCCTCAACTATAAAACAAAGAACCCCCACCTAACTATAAAACAGAAACAAAGACCAAAGACCCCCCCTCAACTATAAAACAAAGACCCCCCCTCAACTTAAAAACAAAGACCCCCTCAACTAT
This sequence comes from Ophioderma brevispina, assembly GCA_023653785.1. Lineage (NCBI taxonomy): Eukaryota > Metazoa > Echinodermata > Ophiuroidea > Amphilepidida > Ophiodermatidae > Ophioderma > Ophioderma brevispina. The sequence goes on from JAMKCH010033168.1 coordinate 40,050, forward strand.
AAAACAAAGACCCCCCTAACTATAAAACAAAAAACAAAAAACCCCTTCAACTATAAAACACAGACCCCAAAAAAGACCCCCTCAACTATAAACCGAAACACGACCCCCTCAACTATAAAAAAACATAACCCAGACCCCCCCCTCAACTATAAAACAAAGAAGGACCCCCCCCCACCCCTCAACATAAAACAAAGACCCCCCCCCTCAAACTATAAAACAAAAGACCCCACCTCACTATAAAACAAAGACCCACCAAAACAAGACCGCGCCCAACTACATAAAACCAAAGGCCCCCTCCACTCATAAAAAAACCCCCTCAACATAAAAACAAAACCCAACCCAATTCTTTCTGAATTCCTTGCATAATCTCAATTCCATATACGGTTGCATACTTAGCCCCTTTTAATTCCGAATGAAATTCCTTCCAAAACCAACCTTGTCTCTGTCTCCTTAATTTTATTATGGGAGGGATTCATTTATTAATTGACTAAACTAAATGTTTATGGGATTTATATTTGCAAACTTTCTTACTTCATGGTACCGGGGGGGAGGTAACTCCTGAAAAAGTTGCCGCCTGGAAAAAAAAATCAATCCAAATTAACAATTTTTTTTAAAAATTATTTTTAAGACAATTTTCAAGAAACCCCCGCTAATCTGTCCCGTAGGAAGTAAAAAGGGAGAGCGGGAGGAATTTCTGAGTCTGGAAACAAGGAAAATTTTCCCTTTATTTTTTTTTTTTGTCAGTTATTGTGTCGTTTGCGCCATTTGGATTTTCTCACAAGTTTCAATTTTTTTTCGATCTACCACACGATATGGGTGCATGGTAGAGTGTCGAGGAATGTTTCGGAAATCTATCATAAATGTGATTGAGAGGGCATAATTATTTAAATGGCAGTTCCACGCTAAAGTAACAGAATTACAGTTTTAAAAGTATTTGAAGAAATTTCTTGAAAAGCTTGTGTTCAGCTGCAAACAAAGCTTTTAATAGTATGTGGCAGTTATCTTTACAGTTTTGAAGACAAAACAGTAGTGGTTCTGTCCAACTTCAAGATGTTTACTCGCGGCGCAGCGTCGGCTATATGGTCAACCCAGCTGTTTTGGCGCAATACTCGTGGTTCATTGCATCAAACATAAACGCACGTGTTTGTACTCGACCCCGTCAGCTCCGCGTGCATACACAGCTGTGTGTACCATGATTTGGGACACCTTATAGTCAGGGGCACATGTCAACTACTTCAGAAGTTTTGCCAAGTCTGATAGTTGTACATAGACTATGTTTATTGAACCCATACGGAGTTGATTTCCACTTGTTGTCTAATCTCAGTGACATTTTATCGATTGAGGGCGCTTTTTCAAACTGGCGGCCAAAATGGTAAAAAGGATATAAAATGAAATAGTCATGTACAAAGTGCTTCAGAAAAAATTGATCACGGAAGCTGGTTTTCCAAGTGGACCTTATTGATTAACTACCCACGCCCTTTTTTCAATGTTTTCAAACCTAATATCAAATTCTCATTGACGGGTTTCATCATTGGGCGTTTTTTTTCAAAATGGCGGGCCAAAATGATAAAAAAGCCATAAGAAATAAGTAAAAGCCTGTATAACGTGCGTCAGTTCAACAGAAAAAATTATGTTGTGTGGTGACTTTCAAATAAAGAGGCCTGTCTATATTCTCTAGGAGTTGTTTGCAGAGTGCAACTTTTTTCAAAAGGCGGCCAAAGTGATAGGGAACATGCTCTAACAAATAGAAGAGTCCTGAATTTAAGGAACGTCATCTTCTTTCTGGTAAGGTCTTCCATGTTAACTTTGATCCGAGTTCGAACGTGGCTGCGGGGCAAGAGCTCTGGGGGCCGACAGGGTCCTGTTCAGGGTCCCATGCTTGGACAAAAAAGCGATTTCCTGGAAGGTACCTCGAGAAATATTCTCTCAAGAGGTCATTCAGGACAAGTGCATTAACACGGTAAGTCCCCCCCTGGAAGTCATGATGGACTAAACTGCGGCACATCGCTGGCAGGCTCTGGACGGAGCGGTTGCGCTGGCCCAATGGTTGCTGGAAAACCCATGTGGTGAGGAACTCTGCTGCGTTTCCCAAAGAGGCCCTATATAAGGATTGACTTTGTTTGTTGCCATGCATGCGTGATACTTCTAATGCGGACGTGTTAGTCTTTCCTCGTTGAAGGATGCCTTGGCCTTTCCGCCAGGCAAGCATCCACTTCATAAAGGCCGGCTGGCCGTGTAGGATCTGATGAAAGTCGCCGTACAGTCAATTGAAGGGTCTAAATTGTCGCTAGGGAACTTTGGTCTTGTCCGGATTCATCAAGAGGCTTCTCCTAATCGGGAGGCAAAACGGTTCCACTACCATGAGAGGGAGTACTTTCGGGAAACACATCTGTCTGGGCCCAGGATAAAAGCTACTAGAAGCATGTTAGCAACGCAACCCCGCTGGATCGCGAGAGCTTCTCCAGCACACCTGGTAACATCGCTCACGCTATCCGGCGGGGGAACGCATATCCGAATCCTTCCCACTGGATTCAATTGGCTCTCCAGTTCCACCCTGCAACAGTATGTCGGCTGGAGCTGGTTGTTCCCAGTCACTGCAAAATGGTCGATTAGAGGCCACTGGAATGTCCTGTTGAAGACCACAACTTTGCTACTGTTGGGTCGGGTGACATTGTCCGATTCCCATTCCGTCGACAAGATCCTGATCTTGGTCGGGGCATGGATGGCGGTCCCCTTCTCAACAGGTAACCCGCTGTGTTGCCTGCACCGTGTCGAATTGATTGCAGGGCCGTAGCCAGGGGGGATGGGGGTGCGACGCACCCCCAAAAATGACAAAAGTCCCTTGCATCATGTGAAGGTCCGCTTTGCCATGTTGAAGTCCGCTTTGGTGTGTTTAATTTGTCGCGTGTCATTGTCGGTTTGGTTACCCGCTAAATTATGTCAATACAGTGGTTTGCAAGCATTACTACTATGTTATACATGTTTTGGTTAACGCCGATGACCCCCCCCCCACCCCCCCGCGCTTCGATTGTTGCTGCGACGGTAAAAAAATTTGGGGCAACCGGCGAAAGCGTAGCGAGCCGAAAGAAATTGTTTCTCGACAAAAGGTCCCTTCTTCTTTTCTGGCAAAGTTCCGCACCCCCCCCCCCAATAAATTCCTGGCTAACGGCCGGATTGATTGTCTGGACTCGATCCTGTGGCGGCTTCCATATAAGCAGCTTGATTGTCTATTGATATAGAGTCACGCTGCGGTACCACCTCCCGGCTTGAATTTTTAAGTCATTACCGTGAGGTTGTTGTACGTAGGGCGATCGTCTGGCCCTGACCTTGCGATGTAGCCGCCGTATCCATGCGAAACGCCGCAGCTCCAGAAGGTTGATGGGATGCTTCCCAATGGCTGGATTCCAAGACACTTCCAATCGCAAGCCTTCCCAGTGGGCTTTTCAGTCCGTCTTGGACATGTCTATTGTGAGCGTGGAAGCGGACCGCCCAGATGAATGTTCTGAGGCTGCATCCACCATTTGAGGGCGTGGTGGACGTCTATCCCATTCGACATCCCTCTCCGTTGGGCTGACTTGATGGAACGTGAAGTGTATTAAAGTATCTCTCGAACGTAGGGGTATTGGGGGAAGGACTGCTGTGAGTGTGATTAAGGCCAATATGCCGTAACCATAGTTTGGCTGGGTCCGGCAGTCTGCCTGGCGTGGAGGTCCCGTGCGCAGAGACCGACGCTGGCTGTGGGCGATCTGCTGTCGGGAAGCATCGTCCCTGTGCCGACGTCTATACGACTTGTGGGGTGTTTGATGGTTGGAGTGCTGACTCCTCCCAGTTGATGATTAGTCCCATGTACTGACTAGACTGCAGATCTCTTCCGATTTGAAGCGAAAGGCCCTCTTAGGATGGGGCATTGTTCAGCCAGTCGTCGATTTAAATGTAGACGAACATTCCTTGTCACCGCAAAGCTCGGCAAGCACTTGGCTATATCCTGAGCGCAGGCTCTTGAAGGGGAAGGTCTCGCTATTGATGTAAAAACCGAGCCTTCAAGTCCAGTGTGGCGCTCGATGGCGTAGTTCACACTGATGATACCACTAAGGAAAGGTATGGTCCGAATGTTAACGGTTAAGCGCTGAGGTTTAGTACGGGGCGCCATTCGCCTGTCTTCTTCGCCGTTATGAAGAATGTTGAAAAGAAATACCTACCCTACGCTTGGGGACAGTTTCTAGGCTTCTTTAACCCTTAAGTGCCCAAAGCTAAAAAACTTCCGTTAGTGCCCAAGGGGGGGGGGGGGGGGTGTTGTGGAGGAGGTGGGGTGGGTTTTGGGGGGGGGGGGGGAGGGTTTGTTCCCTAGGGCCCCAACCAGATAACCACTTTCCCATGGCTTTGATCATGACACTAACACAAGTAAATGTGGGTCATGTAAGAACCACATACCACACCTAAATTGAAATCCGAACTTTGAAACTTTGACCTATACCTATCTCAATTGAATGTCACTCTCCGAAAAGGGGTGGTTCGCACATTTCCATCCTCACAACTCCAAGATAAGGTGTTTGAACCAAAATAGATATCATTAATATCCTACTCAGAAAAACCAATTAAAAAACATCATTGCAAAATAAACCAATTATATACCATCTTGTATTTGTTTTCTCAGAAACTTCAACATCACCGTATTCCCATATACCTTACAACCATTAAGAGTCACGTCAGGACAAATTAAAATTGACTGCTTTCAGAATTAAAAGTGTTATTGATTTAAGTATTATAATATTAATTAATTGCCTCTAAGGTATAATCCACGCCATAAATCCCAAGATTTACTTACTTACTTTTTTAATTAGTAAAATATCTTGATTTTTTCACTTCCGTAGGGCCCAAGGGGGGGGGGGGTTCCTAGGGACCCAACCTAATTATTCTAATGAAGCCGTGGCGGATTGAATTTTTTTTAGTATCAGGAAGAAGGCGTATTCATAAATAACATTAAGCAAAAAACTCCTTGAAAAATTAAGATTGCTAAACACCGAAGAAATCGCTAAAAAAATCAAATGTTGGGGTAATATGGAACCCCCCCCCCCGGCACTTAAGTGTTAAAATCTTCAAAATCAGTGTATTTTAGAGTTTATGACCCCGTAAACCCATTACGTGGGCCCTTAAAAAAAACCCCTTAACCATAGTTTTTCTAGTACGTTCAAACCAGGGGGGGAGTGGTACCAACCCCCTGATTGTTTTTGGTATTAAGGGACAAACATCATCTTGATCTTTGTTTGTTTTTTGGTATTCTTGGTGTAGCTCGCATGGCCTTTTTTTTCAAATGAGTACAAATATATCACGTTTTTAAACAAGTATGACGTCCTAGTGAAGTCATAACTGAGAGTTATTATGACTGCAACAAATAGATATCGTATCTGAAAAATCTCCAAAGCAAGGCTTTTTCGCTATTTATTCGATCAAAATAAGTCTTTATTGCAATGATGGATTCCAAAGTAAGTATTCAATGGTATTACTTAAAAATAAGGAAAAAACTACTATGTCAGTATTTGCTTTCAGTAACATCATAAGTAACCATGCATTTTACACATAAAGTATAGGAAGGTGACCACCCCCCCCCCACCTTCCACGCTCCATCCTTAAGGTGCTACCTTCAATTTTCGCTAAAATGATCCGCAAAGGATGAACTTACAAGTTTTTCCAAGATTTCAAGAAAAGACGGGCCCCGAAGAACCTAATCTATTCTGAATCAATCTCGAGGGTGAGAAAATGTTATTTATGCCAAAATCAAATAACTCACAGAATTAATTAAACACAAGCTTTTTTCTCTCTGAAACTCGGCTCCGATAGATCATAGCTGTTGCATGTGCTTACCAAGTCTGCAGATATTCAGGTTTTTATTTGGTTTGATCCTATCTCTACTATTCTCTACAACCTGTAGAAACTAAGTAAGCTCATGTTATCAACATCGTGAAATCACGTTTTGGTGGGGAAAAACTAAATTCGTTAAGGAGGCCATTTAAATCACGAGAAGCATTTTCCAATATTGAAACTCGCTCTAATGTATCATGCCATGTTTTTTTAACATCGTGCTCTCTAAAATCTTTTATTAGAACTCAACATCTGCATATAAGCTTGTTCCATCTTGAAACGTCGCTCCTTGATCATGTAACTGGTATCATGCTTAAACTTGAGCCTGATTTATTAATCCGTTCGAATTCTAGTACTACGAACCACTCTGTCCTTATTAGTACGGCTATGTAGTTATATATATCCCTTCACGCTTGAAAGCTTGGTCCCTTAAGTATAGCCTATCATCAGCCTGCCTTAACTTGGCATAAAAAACATGATAACTGTTCAAACCGTACGATGCTTACGGCTAAGCCTTGTCGTTTACACCGTTAATTATGAAATTAACACATATCTCTCGAAGGGAATCGCCAAATTTGCCTTTAATGTTCCGAATTTGGAACATACATAGTAGCATCATCCATTTAAACCTAATCCATAAATATAAGCCATCGTAAACAAAGAAATTATGCTAACCGAAAACCTCAAAGGGTTTCCGCCATATTTCTACTGAAATGGTGTGCCAAGATGCGCTAGCAAGACGATCGTTTCTGGACTCCTAGCAGGATCCTTCATCAGTTGTCACGCTAGGTTGGGATAGCATCCCTACCATGCTTAATTATTTTATTTTCAGAAGTATAGACCCAATGCGTGTCTATACCTCGGTATGACCACGTCCCTCCCGGTTGTGAGTGTAAACCCAAAATTCGTGTTTACACCTCGGTCGGCATAACTTGTCCTTCCGAAAGTATTCAGCCCAGGTGCTGGAAAGTCCTGTGTCTTTGACCTTCACTACTCGACTGTTTAGGTTTAATTCGAAATTTAATTCGAATCTTTACTTTACCCAGCGTTTTATTAACATTAAGAGAACTGGCAGCTAGACCAGTGTTGTAGAACTGGTTGTTCCTTGTCCGATTCTAACATTCTCGATTATCACCGCTGCTGTGTCAGTGTGTGGACACATACAAATGTTGTTATCTTGGTCCGGTCACGCTAACTTATTAACCCCCGAAGCCCAAATCAAAAGCTGTCTTGCCTTGATTGGCACAAAGGGGCTTTATATGATCGGGCAACAGCTAGCCAATCAGATTTCAGTAAAATTGGGCGGTGGATTATTATGTAAATACGGGGCGCCCAGTCCGCGTGGGTACGCTAACTGACTGAGCTGAATGTATATGAATATACCGACATGTCGAGTTAAGAATGCGAAACTGGTTAATAGGCCCAAGTGATATATTTTCTATGCGTGAACTAGCAAGTTTTTGTCATTAAGGAAACTTACATAGAAGCTTCAACATATCGTACTCAGTCTTGAACCATGCTCTTAATTTTAAGGCCTTGCAATTATCCACGTTATGTCAACTGAGTAAATTATATATTACGCCCTTACCCATAACCCAACAGGGCAAGTCTTAGTGTATTTTCAAAAGCTTTTACATTAGGAACGTCAATCCGAGCTTGCAGGACTCTCAACTTTGCTTGATTATGATCCATCGACTGTTGAGTAAAAGATACGGAGCTATTTTTGATAAAATAAGAATGCAAGTTTTCTGCACCAGAATATAATCTGTCCAATACCAAAAGCTTGTTTCTATCTTGACACAAGCTCCTAGGGAACACCAAAAATTTTTCCCATGCTTGAACTTAGCAGATTAGTTTATTCCGTTAATCATGTAGCCCCACTACAAACCTTTCGGTACTTGTACTGAGGCATATTTATATTCGCTATTGGTCTACTTGAAGCCCATTTCAAATAGGCTAAATGAATATGAACCACTGACTGTTGATTAAGAATATAACTTATAAATATAGTTTTAGAGTGTAAATTACACGTTTTCTAAAACCGTGGATGAAAATTTGGAATTTAAATTAGTGACATGCTGGGGCGCAATTATGCCCTATGCCGTGGCATGTAAAATATTTGACCTGTCCAAATGTGACCAAAATACCGCCTAGCTAGCTGCATGCTTGGCTGACCATATTTCAGTAGAAATATGGCGAAACCCTTTGAGGTTTTCGGTTTGCATATTTTCTTTAGTGGCCTATTGCATATTTTATGGATTTAAGGTTGAATGGATGATGCTACTATGTATGTTCCAAGTTTCGGAAACATTAAGGCAAGTCGGCGATTTCCTCGGGATATGTGTTAATTTCATAATTTACGGTGTAAACGTACAAGGCTTAGCTTAAGCATCGTAAGTTTGAACAGTTATGCCAAGTTAAGGCATGATGATAGGCTATACTTTAAGGGACAGCTTTCATGCCGTGAACGGGATATATATAACTACATAGCCGTACTAAAATTACAGAGGTTAGTAGTACTCGAACGGATTGATCATAAATCAGCGCTTAAGTTTAAGCATGATACTCAGTTCATATCCAGTGAGCGAGTTTTTCACGAGGAAACAAGCTTATTGCCAGATGTTGAGTTCTCATTAAAGACTTTGCGCGAGCACGAAAAACATGGCTTATTTGTGCTTACTTGGCAACTACAGATTAATTGAAGCACGCAATGGCATAATCCATGAGAGCGAGTTTTCATATTGTGGAAAATGCTTCTCGTGATTGAATTGGCCTTAACGAATTTAGGGTCACGGAAAACGTGAGCAAGATGTTGGATAACATTAGCTTACTTAGTTTTCACAATAGTGTTGTATAATAGTAGAGCTAAGGATTAAACCAAATAAACCTAATATATGCAGAGGTAATGCTAGCAAAAAGCATGATCCATCGGAGCGATTTTTCGAGACTAAAACAGCTTGTGTTATTAAGAGGTTGATTACTGTGATTTTGGCATAAATAAACATTTTCTTCACACCCGCGAGATTGTTCAGACTAGATTCCGGTTCCGTTCGGGCCCGTCCTTTTCTTGAAAATACATAAAACCCAGAATCCTATTCTTTTGCTCAAGGGGAATAATCCCCCCCCCCCCCCTTGGTTTGGACGAGTCGATAAGTATATTGTTTGCATGAGCATTCCTAGAGTTTTTATCATAATAACAAGACCCATTTTAGCCATCACAAAAACAATCATTAAACCTGATATGGGCATTTCTTAAAAGATTCTTTGGAAAAAATGTATTTGGGCGGCCATTTGGAAAAGCCGCCTTACTAGTTTAGTTCAAACAAAGAAAGACTGAAATTAGACAAACAATTTTGGAATTTATTCCTCGTGGTGTTATGAATCACAGTGAAAGTGAAAAACCAAACTTGGCAACCTTCTGAAGTAATATGAACAGATGACGTTGCCCCGACATTACCGGATTGCCCAAAACAGCTGCTTTGGCGCATAGCGACTCAGAGTGACAATTTGCATACACATATATCCACGGTGTTTGTACGCGACCCTCGTTCAGCTCCGCTCCATACACAGCTGTGTTTTAAAATGATTTTTGGGGTAAACCATCGGCCAAAATCAAAATATTTTTTCCAT